>JAHHFK020002841.1:0-74708 GCA_024533555.2 Aedes koreicus
CAAAATTTTGATACGCTGCTCTTCTTGCTTTGACGCCATTTTGATAACTGAATAGAAAATGACAAAACAAAATAATTTCAACGTACCGTACGCATACACCTACAAAATTAGGGGTGTTCAAGTTTTTTGAATGCACGATTGAAAAAACTACGTCATATTTGAGTCGACCAAGTTTTGCTCGCACCATCCTTTAATGTAAATCTCCCGGAGAGCTGGCTTTCATCAACATCATAAATTTTCTCGTGAGACTACAGTTGAGTGTAAATATTTACTGAACAGATCCAATCCAAATCCAATCCAAATCCAATCCAAATCCAATCCAAATCCAATCCAAATCCAATCCAAATCCAATCCAAATCCAATCCAAATCCAATCCAAATCCAATCCAAATCCAATCCAAATCCAATCCAAATCCAATCCAAATCCAATCCAAATCCAATCCAAATCCAATCCAAATCCAATCCAAATCCAATGCAAATCCAATCCAAATCCAATCCAAATCCAATCCAAATCTAATCCAAATCCAATCCAAAATCAATCCAAATCCAATCAAAACCAATCAAATCCAATCGAAATAAAAACCACATCCAATCCAAATCCAATTCAAATCAAATTCAAATCCAATCAGAATCCAATCCAAATCCAAATCCAATCCAAATCCAATCAATCAAATCCAATCCAAATCCAATCCAAATCCAATCCAAATCCAATCCAAATCCAAACCAAATCCAATCCAAATCCAATCCAAATCCAATCCAAATCCAATCCAAATCCAATCCAAATCCAATCCAAATCAATCCAAATCCAATCCAAATCCAATCCAAATCCAATCCAAATCCAATCCAAATCCAATCCAAATCCAATCCAAATCCAATCCAAATCCAATCCAAATCCAATCCAAATCCAATCCAAATCCAATCCAAATCCAATCCAAATCCAATCCAAATCCAATCCAATCCAATCCAAATCCAATCCAAATCCAATCCAAATCCAATCCAAATCCAATCCAAATCCAATCCAAATCCAATCCAAATCCAATCCAAATCCAATCCAATCCAATCCAAATCCAATCCAAATCCAATCCAAATCCAATCCAAATCCAATCCAAATCCAATCCAAATCCAATCCAAATCCAATCCAAATCCAATCCAAATCCAATCCAAATCCAATCCAAATCCAATCCAAATCCAATCCAAATCCAATCCAAATCCAATCCAAATCCAATCCAAATCCAATCCAAATCCAATCCAAATCCAATCCAAATCCAATCCAAATCCAATCCAAATCCAATCCAAATCCAATCCAAATCCAATCCAAATCCAATCCAAATCCAATCCAAATCCAATCCAAATCCAATCCAAATCCAATCCAAATCCAATCCAAATCCAATCCAAATCCAATCCAAATCCAATCCAAATCCAATCCAAATCCAATCCAAATCCAATCCAAATCCAATCCAAATCCAATCCAAATCCAATCCAAATCCAATCCAAATCCAATCCAAATCCAATCCAAATCCAATCCAAATCCAATCCAAATCCAATCCAAATCCAATCCAAATCCAATCCAAATCCAATCCAAATCCAATCCAAATCCAATCCAAATCCAATCCAAATCCAATCCAAATCCAATCCAAATCCAATCCAAATCCAATCCAAATCCAATCCAAATCCAATCCAAATCCAATCCAAATCCAATCCAATCCAAATCCAATCCAATCCAAATCCAATCCAAATCCAATCCAAATCCAAGGTGGATCAAATGAATTTGTGGCTCTTAACGTGTTTCTTTTAAAAACTGCGCAACTTTTAGAAAAGTATAGTTTTTCTGTTCTTAGATTTTTTTTCTGTTAAAAACTTCTCGATTCTCGATTTTCAAAAAGCGATTTGAGCAAATGATTTATTATAATATTCAGACATAATTTTCTTCCAGTGTATAATATAGAACACCAAGCAATGCACCCCGTACTTGTGCTACTCCACCCCCTCGACAATCCCAAACAAATGGCACGGACCGACTCTCAGGATCTCACCAACACTCTCGAACGACGGCAATCCCACCCTGGTGCCTGCCTGGTGTAGTCATGAGCAAAAATGCACAATTAAGAAGGGACCCTCGCTGGCTTACCACCTTACCGCCCCGGTGCCCCTGCCCCACCCATCCAGGCTGCCTCGTGTGTCCGTCAAAAGAACAAGACCACCCAAGTAGAACCATTCATTACGCTCTGCCGCTGCTGTTGCTCCTTGGCAAACTGTAGTTCGTTGTCGGTTATTGCTTGCGTTCTGTACATACAATTCTCGCGATCCTCCGAGCAAAAACGTCCCAAACGTCGTCCTTCCCGCGACTTCCGCTCTGCCTTAACAATATTGGCACGAAGCGGGGGGAAGGCAGTTGAAAGGGAAGAGTGTGCATTTTATGCATCACGCATAACCTCGTCGTCGGCCGCCCCTGACTGTCTCTGTTGTTGCAAGCATAACCGAGCATATGCACATGAGACGGTCGGGCCGCGGTGGGGTCACCCTTATTGGCGCATTTAATGTCTTTATGTTGCAGTTTCGGAGCTAGGCATTTGCTTCGCGCGCAGAGTTATACGCCGAGCGATCGGATCGATTCAGAAGCGACGATTAGATTCAAATGCCGATGGCGATTTTTTTTGTAAAGCCCAGTAGGCGCTGTTTAAACTTTCCTATCGATTGGAACCATTTGGTAGTTCAATTCTCAAATTTCTACCACCCAATCGGCTCACAAGACTATCGCCTTCGTCAATGATGACAACGATGACGGCAACCGAGCGGAACAGGTCTGGAAATGAGTCAATTTATAGGTGAATTAGTTGGTGTCACTGCTTGGCCATATGATTAATTGCAACAAACTTCCAAACTCTCAACTAATTGATCGTAAATTTGAATATCCCATAATGCCAAACCCGACCCACTCACAAACACAAACGCACGCTCGCGCGCATATCCGAACTGCATTTCAAAGACTGCACTCAATAATTCATATCTCAACAATCCGGAGACCCCCCAAGGTGCTGTTTCGGAGCTCTTCTACCTGCCGCCACCCACGTCGCAATTTGGTGAGGCGCGATTGTGGCCCAATTCTTTCGCCGCCGCTCGGCTCTCTGCCCGTCACTGTCACCCTGGACAGCTCAACGGTAAAATGATTCGTTTTTAATGTCTTATTTAGTCAGTTTCACCCTCTTCGCTGCTCCTGTCCGACCAACAACGACGACGACGACGACAACGACGTTTCCTACAAGGAATCACATAAACTCCCAGAGTATCCGCGGACTCGGAGCAAAGTGACAAATTGAATGGGAAGAAATAGAGGTAGATATGAGTGTTTCACTGAGCAAAGCCGGAGACCTCCGACCATTCATCCATTCATCGGAGGTTCCTGACAAAACGCTAGTCCGGAGGCTTTCCGTCTATTTTGGTTCTGTGTGTTTTGGCCTTTTGTGTTCGAATTAAGTTTTTATGACATAATTCATGCTCACTCTCTGCCCATTTTCCGTCGTTGCTTCATTTCTGGTCCAGAACAGATATCGGAACACTGATAAACGAGACCACATACAGACTCTGGGCTGGGATTGAATCTGCCGAGAGACTGGGTGCTTCCTGAGTGAAAGAAAGCTATTTCTCTGTTGTTGCTATTGTTCGTTCGATGATCGAGACACCGGACCTGGGACATGGATTATGATAAACTCGGCAAGATATTGGCAGGTTGGGTGGTCCGAATTTTGAGTCCCGTGGCGACATCTGCGCATTCGTACAGTTTGTTGTGTAGTTATTTTCTCGAATGAGATATCTTTATTACTGCATCGTTTCTCGGGTTTTGGCGTGTCGTCGGGTCGTCCTGACTCCCTTGACGGATTGCCCGAAGTGCGATGGAAGAGAAATGAGAGCCATTAAAATTTTATGCGTTTGTTTGGTTGTGCAAAAAAAAAAACCAGAAACTTAAGACTGAAAGTCAGAGATGAAATCGGTTGAGAGGGTAATATGTGCCTTCGCTGGTTCGGTTGAGTGATAAATAGAATCGATTATGATATCATCTTTACGACTGCAGTGCAGCAGCTAGCCAGCCAGCCAACGAGCATGTGAGCTCCTCCGATGGGCAGAGACAGAAATTTACCCGGATGATAATCAATGATCGCATGCTTTGGAGTTTTATGGCTTAATTACGACCGGGGTGGAATATTCAAATCTTAACAGCCCCATTGAATTGAGTTCTTTGTTTGCTTGAGATGGTGAGATTATCTGTAATCGTACAGATTTATTCAGCATTCGGAGAAAATTCAATATGTATCAGAGTGTTCAATCATTTATGAAAAAGTTGTTCCTTCGTATAGTTTCTTTCTCATATTAGAAATACATTTGGAGTGAGAAAAAAAAAATCACACCATCTACTTCATTGACCAAACAGAAAAAGGTTAGTTTCTTCAGTATGCTGAAGTTAATCAATTTCAAAATTGGGACGTCCATAGAGCTTCCATATAAATTTATAGTTTTATACATAAGTGAATTTCAAAAGGATCACCTCAAAATTCTAGGAAGTTTAAAAACAAAATCAATGAAATTTTAAACTGTTCTGAAACAGAAGCCAATGATAAAGTATGCATTAAAACAATGGACCAATGGACCAAAATGAGCCATATGTCATGCGATTACCCTGTTAATGCATCGCAAATCGTAGCAACCCTGCACTGAGAAAAAAACTGACAGCGATATCAGTTGATTTGCAGCATCTATGGCGAAAATAGCCAAGCAACATACACTGGTTGGTTTGTTCATACTGCCAGCTCCACCCCGGGAGGTAGAAGTTGGACATCGTGAGGCGCTTCGTGTCCACCGGATATTTATAGCATTCTCTACCGTTTGAAGACAAGGGAGGGGGTCGAACGGAGGGTTGGTTTGGACCGGTTGACAGGGGAGGTGGGGGGGAAAAAGGGGGGAGAAGGGGAATAAATCCACCCTGGAGCGGAGGTGGGGGAAAGGGGAAAAAACGAAAAAAAAAGACAGGATGGACATTGTTATGAAAAAGCGTTAGTCGAGGCCAGCCGTGTCTGAGAAGCAGGAAATCATCCAAAAGGAGCAGCTGGCGTTGCTGGTGAAAAACAACAGAGCTAACAGTAGTCTTAAAGGGCGAACACGAAATTATTGCGACACCGAAAATGTCATGCCAATTTTCTTATAATGTTTAGAATCAAACCAAAATTTTAGGGTTGTTTTATACATATATTTACTTCAAAAATCAAAAGAAAAGTTAATCGATGGAGCCTTGAGTGTAAAATTGAACGCATTTTCGCTTGATGCCCTCCATCAAAGTCTTTACAGTGTCATCCGGTACCAGTTTCTCAGTTTTTTTTTCCATTTTCTTAACATGTCCTTCTCGTCTTTGACTGTCTTCTTGCTCTTCCGAAGTTCCCGCTTCATCATTGCCCAGTACTGCTCCACCGGGCGCAGCTCCGGACAGTTTGGCGGATTCATGTCCTTTGGAACAAAATGGACAGAATTGGCCTCATACCACTCCAGGACACTTTTAGAATAGTGGCATGATGCCAAATCTGGCCAAAATAGCGGAGCTTCGTCGTGCTGCTGCAAGAACGGCAAAAGGCGCTTCTCGAGGCACTCAGATTTGTAGATCTCGCCATTTACTGTGCCCTTTGTCACGAAAGGCTCACTCCTCAGTCCGCAAGAGCAGATGGCCTGCCAAATGAGATATTTGGAGGCGAACTTCGACATTTTCTTCTTCTTAAATTTGTCGTCCACATAGAACTTGCTCTTGCCGGTGAAAAACTCCAACCCCGGAATTTGCTTGAAATCGGCTTTTATATACGTTTCGTCGTCCATCACACAGCAGCCATATTTTGTCAGCATCTTCTCGTAGAGCTTCCGTGCCCGAGTTTTAGCCGTCGATTGTTGCCGCTCATCGCGGTTTGGGAAGTTTTGTACCTTGTATGTATGTAGTCCAGCTCGCTTCTTTGCATTCTGGACGTAGCTCTGCGACATGCCGATCTTTTTAGCCAAATCACGGCTTGAGACGTTGGGATTTGCTTTAATCATCCGCTTCACCTTTCCCTCCGTCTTTTTGTTCTCCGGTCCCGGTTTTCTTCCAGCTCCTTTGCCGTGGTCCAACGTCAACCGCTCCTGGAACCGCTTCAACACTCTAGAGACGGTTGAATGGTGAATGTTCAACATTTTTCCCAACTGCCGGTGCGACAGGTCAGGAAATTCCAGGTGTTTGGAAAGAATTTGTTCTCTCGACTCGCGTTGGTTCACCTCCATTTTCGTTGAATCGAAAAACACGACTTCGAGTTTGACAGCATGTAAACAATACACATCAATGAGAAAGTGTGCAAAATTTGGTTGATTTTTACCCGAAGGTAAAAAAGTTATGCCCTATTGAATGTGTCGCAATAATTTCGTGTTCGCCCTTTAACAAATGATGTGACCTACTTGACGCCGGACCGCAATGACTGGCAGAGAATCGGGTACTTTACGTCCCCCATCACGGAGTTAAGCGTTGACGTGAAATATATCTCCCACACAAAGTCCCCAAAAAAGGCCCTCGGGCGGGCCCGGTGAGGGGGGAGGGGGGCCCCGCCGCGCTCCTTTCCTGCAGTGCGGGGCGGGCGGGGAGAGAGACACAAACCACACCGCCCCCCCCCCCAAGCGGGCCGGGGCGAGGGAGGGCGGGTGTGGGGGTCGGCCCTACCCCGCCCCGACCACACGACACGAGAAAAAACAAAAACGGCTCGGCCCGGGCCCCATCAAAACCCGCCCACCCCAAAATACGCTAGCAAAAAAATAAAAATACACACACCGGGGGGAAAGGGGGGGGGGGGGGGGATACACCTGGATTTGTGATTGTAAGCAAATTATTCATCGGAATGAGCAATGGCATCAGAAGATAGATATCTAACCGTGATTCTAGCATATTGTTTTTGTGGTTTTTTTGTTTTGTATTTTTTTATTTAGTTGTTAATTATGGTTTTTGACCCCAATATGCATTATTTCACACAAAATGAATTCAGGGAAGTACATAGACCTTATTGAGAACGTCCTGATCGACTTTGGCGATAATTTGTGGGGTGAACACTGGATTTTTCAGCAGGATCATGCTGCAATACACTCTTTTCTAGCGTCAAGAAACATCGATGTTATGGAGTGGCCGGCTATAAGTCCTGATCTGAACCCAATAGAGAATCTTTGGGAATCTTGTCAGCAAGAGTTTATGCAAATGGACGGCAGTTTGACACACTATTGCAACTCAAAACAGCTATTCAAGAAGAATAGGCAAATATCGACATCGCTGTACTGCAGTCATTGGTTGACTCAATGCCAGAACGTCTCGCAGATGTTATTACAGCTCGAGGAGTAAGAACGAAGTATTAAATCTATCATACAGGTAAAGCTGAAGAGAAAAATCAAATCAATCAGATTTGTACGGTATAATTATTTCTTATGAACAATGCATAAATCTATGAATTAAACTATCAGAGGTAGAGCAATAAAGTTGAATGAACACACGTTTTGTTTGTTTTGGTTCAAGGTTCATCAAAAATATCCAACTCACTTCGAAGAACTAAAGAGTTAAACGTCGAATTTTCACTTGTACGCTATATTTATTTCACGCACTGTACAAGCTTTTAGATCGAAGATGGCGTCGAAAGAAGAGCAAGTGCGAAAAGCCATGGTGTGCGGTCGCAATGAAAATCCGGATCTGTCAGTAAGAAAACTTGCAAAAAAGCTTGATTTTCCTGCAAGCACTATCCATAATGTTCATAAATCTTTCGATACACGTTTCACAACAGCCACAAAGGCTTGGAGCGGAACAAAAACGGATCTCAGGAACCACCAGAAGGACGCGAAGGTGAAGCAAATATTACAGAAGAGACCAGATCTTTCGGTACGTACTGTGGCTAGAAAAATAAAAATGTCTCCAACTTTCGTGCATACTTCCAAGCACCGGCAAGGTATGAAGTCGTTCAAGGTGAAAACTGTACCGAACCGTGTAGCAAGTTGGCTACTTCTATTAGAACATTAAGTCAAATTTAACAGAAGTATTCTGTAATTTATTAAAATATTTGTATATAGTAGTCTATATTATTATTATTGTTAGATATTTTATGTGCTCATCAACGTCACCATTGTCTACGTGTAAATGTTCACCAGTTTGAGGGTTAGTCAATTTAAAAAAAAAAAACAAACAATACCATACCCATTTACAACTTGCATGTATCGTCAAATATCTTGCATCAAAGTTGTTCATCCAGCCCCCCGTTTGTTCATTGGTCATTTCCTGAACTTTTACAAACGCTGATCTCACCACGGGGAAGGACTTATATTAATTCAGTTAAGAATGGGAAAGAGACAGTTATCTGAACGTTGGCTAAGGAAGAAGATGGTATCCACCATAGGTTCCGAATATGACTTTTAATGATCGGGTTCATAAGGTCGTCGAACTTCCTCAAGTAGTTCAACAACCTCAGATTACCACTGACTACTAACCGAGGACTATCTGAGGGTTTACGGGACTACATCGAAACAGATTGCCCTGGACCGTGGAGTCAAACGGTAGTGGAATTTGCTTGGTTAGTTAGAGTCGCGAGTTTGAATTGTGGTAATACGTCGAGCGATTTGAAGGTTTTTAGTGTTTAATACATAACGTTAATTTACCTTTCCCAGGCTAGGAAATAAATAGTAGGTTTCTGCGGTGATAAGTCGTGTGCGTGCAAGTTTGTCAGAAATAGAAGGTAATCTGTTTAATGTGTGTGTAAAACGTAGTGTGTCTCAAAATTCGAACAGCCGTTCGACGGCTTCTCATACAGGTTTTCCGGAACGGGATTCGAACCGACCGTTCTAACGACCCCGCGCAGCCGCCAACACCACCCAGCCCAATCGACCACCAATCGACCGTTCCATTCTCCACCGACCGAAATTTCGAGCTTGCGGAAATACTTCCGAATACCGAAGGGGTTCGCAACGCCATCAAAGCGAATCATAAAGCGATACGAGACCATTTTACAACATCTCGGTAACCAATTTCGCCATTGTTGTTCATCCGTCGACTACTTGATTCGTCGCTTATGGAGGAATGTAGGACGTAGCGGAATCTAACACCACCTCTTCGATAGCCGCAACCGATTCCGTGCAGAGGCCGCGATACTTCGCCAGCAGTAACTAGTAGCCGGCAAAGAAGCTCTGCCGCAGCTCTAATTAAAGGAAAGGTCGGTAAAGGCGAAGCAACAAACAGTGAGTAAACCATGCGCATGTGAACAACAATATTTGAGACACACACACACACACACACTATAAAAATAGACAGGTAGAAATCCGTAGAAACAGGTAGAACAATCCGCACACGTAGGAGGCAGTATACAAAACAGGGAAAGGCAATAAAATGATAAAAAAAACCTAGGTTTAGTTAAACAAATCAAAATAAAATGTTGTTTATTCGTTTCCACCACCAATATTGAATGTTGTTTGTATAGCCATTATGCCTTAGGGCATCTCCAGGAGTGTATGGTCGTTGCAAAATAGAACTGGATTTATAACAAAGGCAACTTCAGCAAGGCGTTCTAGTTGGATAATTTCAAACAGTTTCATGTTAAAATTTAAAACTGGAATACTACGTTGTTCTATTTTTGTTCAAATTTGAAACGCGTTTCATCCAAGTTATATATTTTTTTGTCATTGTGGTAGTGTCTATGGAATCAAGTCAAACGTCAAACTTTGAATCAACGTCCGGTCGTGGATCTGTTTGAATCTTGTATACGTTCTACTTTTTCGTTAATAATTTCAAGTTGCAGCAACAAGTCTGAACTCGCCGACCATCATATCCCTCTTTCTTTGTTATTACCATCATTTCCCTATTTCTTTGTTTTTTAATTTTTTTCGAGAATTTCTCCATACTGTGGAATATTTAAATTAGGTATAGAACCGAAAATGATTTAGACGAATATTAAGGGGAATTCCAGAGAAGTTCTGAAAGGAATCTCAAAGGAATAATGAGGGAAAATTCCAGAGGAATACTGGAGAAATTCTAGCGGAATTCCAGAGGAAATCTTATGAGAATGTAAGAAGAATCCTGAGGATACTAGAGAAATTCCAGTAAGAATTCCTGAGAAATTCTGAGAAGAATTCCAGTGGACGTCTGGAGAATTCCGCAGGACTTTTGAAGACAGTTTGAGTGGAATTTTGAGAATTTCAGTGTAATTCCAAGATTAATTCCACAGGAATTCTGATGAGAATTGCAGAAGAACTCTGAGGAGAACTCCAGAGGAATTCTTAGAAAAACTGCGAATGAATTAAAGGGAGAATTCCAGAAAAAATCCTATGAAGAATGGCAACTGAATTCTGAGGGGAATTCTAGGGGAATTCTAAAAAAAATTCTAAGGGAATTCTGAGGAAAATTCCAGACGATTTCTGAGATTTCTAGAGAAATTCGAAGGGGAAACGAATTACAGCGGAAATTTGAGGAGAATTCCTAAGGAATTCTGAGAATATGCCCAAAGAAGTTTTGAGAATCAATTATACACACACATTCAAGTCTTTAGGTTTAGAACAACATTTGGAACTGCTGCTGAAGAGAGGGTATGTTTGTTATATATTTTTCCAAGAGAAAAATTTATAACTGACATATAAAATCAATCTAGAACTACAACACTCCTGGAGATGCTCTTACGTGATGTCTAGATGCTAAGAGTTTTCTTGTCATTCGATCAGTTCGGTCTTCGTGTTAGTTTGTAGCTTTTTCGGTATTTTTACTCCAAGTGTGGACTGCTTGGGAATCTCAGTCTCTCCACGCGAAGCGAGAAAATTTTTTTAAAAGGCACAATTTGTTCGGGGGGTTGCGGGGATGAAATGTCATACTCAGAAGTTTTTGGTAACTAATCGAAAGACGATCATTAACTGTTATACTCTTAGCCTATGGTGGAGCCATCTTGACGTTGATAGCGGAGGTACTTGGGCTTGACCGTTCAGTGAAGCTATATCTTCCCAAAACTGAATTTATATGAGAAACCTGCCCTGAGGTTGGGATTTCTTGCCGGGCATAACAACAGACGAGTGGCCCTCCTCGGAGGTGGCGCTTAAGTCACTCGTTTTACGATTCAGGGGACGGATAACCCCGCAGCTACACTCTGTGTGCTATAACCGTAATGATAAACAGGATGTGACGGCTAAAACCCATGGCTCGCAAGTTGTATCGCGAATATTTGACGAAGTTTTCCTGTGTGATAATGGACGATGAAACTCGCAGCCATGACGCTCCCTCGCTATTTTGGCTTAATTTGGCCTCGATTTGTCACTTCGCCAAAGATGTTT
Organism: Aedes koreicus; assembly: GCA_024533555.2. Classification (NCBI taxonomy): domain Eukaryota; kingdom Metazoa; phylum Arthropoda; class Insecta; order Diptera; family Culicidae; genus Aedes; species Aedes koreicus. The sequence goes on from JAHHFK020002841.1 coordinate 11,331, forward strand.
TGGAATGGTATAAAGCGAATGGAGTCCATGTTGTACCGAAAGAGGCGAATCCACCTAACTGCCCGGAGTTGCGACCTATCGAGCGGTATTGGGCTCTCGTGAAGAGAGAACTCTCTCAATATAAACAACAAGCTACAACTATAGAAAAATTTCGAAAATCTTGGACAAAAGCAGCTAAACCGGTTGCAGAGAAGTCTGCACAGACCCTAATGGCTGGAGTAAACTAAAAAGTTCGTAGTTTCTTCATGCAGCCTAATTAAGTAACTGTAATTAGCTTTAAGATGACTAATAATGCACAATTAAATGAATAAAAAATGCATCTTGGATTGAACTAACAGCAAATTTGTTTTATTCCAAATTTAATCTGTTCAGATTTCGTCGCGAACAAGCCTTAAAGATTAACATTGTATCGAAGATCGCCAACCCTGCCTACGTTCCTAAATTATTATATTTATTTTATTTTAAGGGACTTATCATGACCGTGCTAATATTTTATAAGAAGGATATACACAAAGAAGCCTTTACAAAACAAATTGCTGTAGGTTCCTGTGCCTTTGACAGATTTTATAGAGAATAGTCGTGCCTTTGTTGTGACGATTGATCGCGAAACAGGAAACTTCGATCAGGTCACGACACGTAGTGTTCCTGGTAATAAGCCGTATAAAAATGATAAACTAAAAAATAAAAGGCATTTTCGTTCCAACTGATCGCGTTAATTTACATCAGATACCCAAGTATTCCGGTTTTCTTAAAATCGGCATCTTTCCTGTAATTCAATCAATACTAATTAAATTTTATCTATTCCTTTACAGGTACGAAACATCGTGTTAAATCATCACCACCCCAAGCCCCCCTTATTCGTAAGTACCACCGTTATTGATGCGATGAGCATTGTTCACCTGCAACAATGTCACACCATCATCACCCGGCAAAGTTACCCCATTTGGGCGTTCCGAGAAATTCTGCTAAACCTGGCCGGACTTTCATCATTTCAAGCTCATGTTTGCTCACCGTCCGTCCAGCTTTGGCCCCGGGTATCATCTTCGGATGTGTTCCACATTTTCCAAGACTGTGAGTAGGAACAGTGCCCTCACGCTTGCACGGTAATGAATCATTAGCAAAAACAACTTTTTTTTTGTTTTGTTCTTCTGTTGACCGACTCGGACCGGGGATGGCCGTATTGTGGATGGAGATGCGATCATTTTTATTACAACATAATTTACGATGCAATGAAATGCGTTGGGCCTTGGGGTTTCGCTGGCGCAGGTGGGGTGAGGAATGAGCTTACATATGCATGAGAAGATCATCTTTTCCTATATGGATGGGGAATGCCTTTTTGTTCGAGTGGGATGCTGTTGGAAGGTGGGAGGCAGAAGTAACATTTCCTTTTATTGCATTTCTCCATACCGGTCTGGTCGTTGACGGCGGTGAAGGCGGTTGCAGGGCTCCGATGAAGCAGTGGCGATTGTAGCGAGCTACTCCTTCTGTTCTGCTGTCAGTTCTCATATCCATCATAACTGAATTATACCTGCCCGGTGGTAAATGCTGAATGTTGCGAATAATTAACATACAGTGGTGTGTCGTGGAAAGTTGAAGAAGGTGGGATCTACCGGGCGCATGTTTTCGATTTTCGATTCCAGTGTCGCAATCAGCAGAGAATGGCTCAATTTGAAATGACAACCTGCCACACGTACTTATCAGACTAAATTAGTACCCGCGCGATGTAAACAAACATACACTGTGTGCAATTTGCCATCAACAGTTGACATTATAGAAACATACAATCGACGGCGGACACTGCATTCGCCGGACACGGCATCTTACCACACCCTGGAAGCAACTTCATCGCATTCACTATTTTGCATACACACACACACAGCCACGTATTCCACATGATGGTCGGTTCCGGTCTCTTTATCCAACCCACAATTTTACTTGTAACGAAAGTGCATGCGCAGAAAGTGGTGCGTGTTGCATCGTCCATTCCGTTTAATGCTTTTTTTTTTGTTATCGTCGTGAAGGCTCGGTGTGTTGTGTTTCGAGTAGAGGCGAGCTATCATGGTTAACAAGGTTGTAGTCTGGGCTCGCTTATGCTGCCTATGCAGCCGGTTTGAGCGTGGCTCACATCATGTCTAATTTCTTTGAACTAGACACAAGAACACCCACTACCGGGCGCAGTTACCGCCACCTTCGGTGTATTTACACTTGTTACGATAAACGATTTCCAGCCTACTACGAAAGAGTATTTTCCGCATGGGATGCGTGATTGAAGCAGCAATTCGAGACTACCGACGATTTAATTGGCCGTCTTATTTTTGAATGATCTTTGTTTTGAATTTTTTGATAACCTCATCTTACCAGTCAGGCTAAGGCCTGGGTTTTCTCTGCTGTATACAGAAGCTGCACAGCACCAGCCTCGCAGTTTGCGGAAGGTCCGTAGGCTGCTTTTCACCAGTGGTGCCAGATATACAGACATGTCTTTATTTATACAGGCAATTGACCTCATACAAAAACACTGACATTATACAGGGTGTACGGAATCAAATTGCGACACACACACAAATATTCGGCAAAATTCGCCCGTTCAACTAATCATCTTCAAACTTTCAGGGAGTAAAATAAAACATGTTATGAATGAATGAACATGGGTTGAGATGCTTCGGTACGAAATTGACCTCCTTAGCCTTGTACCACTCCAAAACCTCTTTCGAGTAATGGCACGAGGCTAAATCCGGCCAGAAAACTCGTAGGACCATCGTGTGTGACCTCAGAAGAGGAAGTAGACGCTTTTGGAGGCATTCCTTTAGGTACACCTGCCCATTGACCGTTTCAGTTCTGCTTTCTAACGTCCTCAGGGACATCGAATTTATGATGAGCAGTGAAAAACTGGAGCCCTGGAAGCTGCCGGAAGTCTGCTTTTACATACATCTCATCATCCATAACGAGGCAATGTGGTTTCGTCAACATCTGGGTGTAGAGCTTCCGTGCACGTGTTTTACCTACCGTATTCTGCCGTTCATCGCGATTAGGCGCCTTTTGGACTTTGTACGTGTGAAGTCCTTCACGATTTTCGCATCTTGCACGAAAGTTTTGGTTAGATTCAGTTTCTTCGCCTCATCTCGAACTGAACTGTTGGGATTCCTCTTGAAAGCTTGAACTACCCGTTTGTGATCCTTAACACTATACGGAGATCCATTTTTGCCACTTTTTTCTTTCCAATCGATGGTCAAACGTGCGTGGTACCGATTTAATACACGAGGCACCGTAGAATGTAACATTCCCCAGCTTCCTGCTGATGGCACGATGAGAAAAATCCGGATTTTCGAGGAACGACTCCATCTTTGCAACGATTGCACATCTGCTAGTGAAACTTACACAGCGTAAACAAATACACATTGAACTAATTCCACCCAAAATTTTAATAGAAAATACTCGACGGGTAAAAAGTCACAGCCATTTAAAAGAAGTGCAATTTGATTCCGTACAACCTTTATATTTAGATATTACGATATGGTTACAGATTTTTACAGCGATTAATGTCCATCAATAAGCTGAAATGATTGTTACACGATTTTATTTTCCATAGGAAGCTGGCATGTTTTGTTTGTTGATGGTTTGTAACCGAGTCTGTTGCGAGATTCTTGCAAACTCAGTGGCTTAAGCGCCACTCTGGACTAAGAGAGACCACTGGTCGTGTTCTGTTTGAATGCCCGACTAAACTTTCTGCACCATGAGCGCAATCTCTAAGGGGGATTGAACGGTCGTTGTACTCAACAAAATGCCCGTCGGCAGCCAAAATTTCCACAACAAGAACAAGGTGGAAAACGAAAACGTGCTCTTAACTGTAATGCAACGGAACAATATCTGGGCGGACTGCATTACTACAGGGCTTATTATTTAGAAAATAAATATCACATTGGCTTTGAATTTAATTCGTATATTATCAATTCTTTGCACATTCAAATGTGTGTTAGAGTGTGTTTGTTGTTCAGTGTGTTCATGTCCATGATTTAACGTACCGTCCAAGTAGCATTGCTAAGACCATCCTGCTTTATTAAGTTTTATTAAAGTTTTATGAAAGCCACTTAAAATCAATTTGGTTTTATTATGGCACCAAGAGGTGCCAATAGGCTCCATATTTTAGTCAGGTTTATGAGAACCTACACAGCTTGTTTACAACAATTATTTTTTTTTTAAAACCTTATTTCTCAAATTCCTTTTACTCCTATCAAAGGTTTTATTTCGACTTTATGAACTCGTAAAATGCTGTTTTGAAATGCCGCTTCAGGACTCATTGATTTTATCTTATTATGGTCAGTTGAAAAAGCATTATAAAACCATTTTGCCTCCAGTAAATGCATTAAACGGCAAATTGGCATTGGAGGAAGTCACCATGAGACCAAATAGTTTTATAATAGTCATTGCGAAGAAAAATTGGTTTTATGGCAAAACTGTGCTTTTTTCCAATCGACATATAATGAAATATAAGAAATAATTGAAATGTGGAAAAATAAATGCATAAAATTTTCAATGGCATGCAAATAAACTGCAGATCGGAGACTAATTTCGGCATTCTTTTAGATAATCTCACCCAATTCCAAGCACTTTCCAGGAAATTCATGATTAATTTATCGAATATATTGGTTTTAATTTGATTTATGTTGTTGTAAATTCGCATAATTTCCGAGGCGCATTAATTTTCGGCTTTTATCGTGCCAATATTCTCCATAAAAATAATTGATCATATAATTTGGAGCATAATAAGCTGTAAAAAACACAATTTGTTTTGGATATTTTGCTATCAAACAAAATTTCCCGCAACACTAGACCTTTTTATTACTGCTAAATGAATCAGAAGAGCAGAGAATCGAACAAAGCAGAACAACAAAAACCAACCTCGATTTCACAGTGAAGTTTGACAGCTGTGGCCATCTGGCCACATTCTGGTTTTGATGGCAGCCAATAGGTTTTATGAAGGTTCTCAAGTGGACATAACATTTCTCAGTAGAACAATTTCAAAATCTTTATGTTCTTATAAAGGTTTTATTAACTTGTTTTCACAACCGTCCATAGAGTGGGCCATTTTGTACAAATTTCGGCTTTAAAGAAGCATAGAGGAGGTGCTGGTAGACAAAACAGTTTTGAATGTAGTTTTATCAACAAAGCCGGGCGGAGTGCTATACGGCTGAAATTAAACTAAAATTGTTACTTGGGCGGTGTTGGTTTTTCTAGCCGAGGAACACACCGACGTGGTACGATGAACTGGCGATGGAAGTGGTGCTGCCAGGAGATGACCGCGCTCTGATTGACGGAAAGACCGTACTAAAGTTGCGGGGGGAGGGGATCGGTGGCTCCGGTACTCTACCAGATCGTTCGTTTCCGGACGCAGGCAGGCCAGTGTCCCGTTTGGTAAAATCGTTCAAGGAGACCCACACGACTTTTTCGTCGGCAAGTCCCACCTGGATGTTCCGGAAATGTTCCGGAAGAAGAAGGTCGATAAATTTGCCAAGAAGTACTTGGCGTAGCAAGCGATCTGTCAGTTCGGTAAATTCAGCAAACCTTACATAGCGACTGCCACCACCAACGGTCAAATATATAAAAAAGAATGCTTCCAGAAGCGCCTGCTGCCCTTCCTCTAGTCCTAAAAAAGTGACTGGCCAGATCTGGCATCGTGCCATTACGCAAAACCGGCGATGGAGTGGTACGAACCCGATGTCGTTTTTGTGCCGAAGGAGGCAAATTCTCAGAACTCGCCAGAACTTCGCCCAATAGAAAAATTCTGTGCGATTATGAAGGGCAAGCTCCGGAAAACTGGGAAGGTTAAATATTATATGCATGTAGTAGTGAGATCCATTGACTTGCTTACATACACTAATAACAGCTTTCTAGCGTTGTTTACTTGTCGCCATATTTCCTGCTTCCGTTGCGTTGCAAACGTTTAGACGCAGTCACCCTTATCGCGATTTTCTTTGAAAGCTCTTAAGTTTGCTCAATAGTTTGTGCTGTTTCTGCACCTCAGTAAGTATTTTCGTTGTGTACTGTGAAGTATTAGGTGCGCAACTAAGTTCTCGCTGTTTTTTTTGGTGAAAAAGGAACTTTATTTTGAAAACAAAGGTTACAAACGAATTATTCAAAGTATTGCCCATCACTAGCTACGACTTTTTCCCATCTTTCTGGTAGAACGTGAATACCATTTCGATAGAACTGTTCGTCTTTTGATGCTATCCAAGAATCAAGCCATTTTGAGATGTCATCATATGAGTGGAATTGCTGACCAGTGAGACCATGTGCCATCGAACGGAACAAGTAATAATCGGACGGTGCAATATCAGGAGAATATGGCGGGTGGGGTAGGACTTCCCATTTGAGCGTTTCCAAGTAGGTTTTCACGGGTTTCGCAACGTGAGGTCGAGCGTTGTCATGCTGAAGAATCACTTTTTCGTGTCTGTGCTCGTATTGTGGCCGTTTTTCGTGCAGTGCTCGGCTCAATCGCATCAATTGAGTTCGATACCGTTCCCCGGTAATGGTTTCGTTTGGTTTCAACAGCTCATAATAAATAACACCAACTTGGTCCCACCAAATACACAGCATAACCTTCGCAGCATGAATATTCGGCCTAGGCGACGATGTTGAAGCATGCCCAGGGCAGTCCCCATGAATGTTTCCGTTTTGGGTTACTGTAATCTATCCATTTTTCGTAACCCGTCACAATGCGATGTAGAAAACTCTTCCTTTTTTTTTGCCGCTGGAGCAGTTGTTCACAGCCGAAAAAACGACGCTCAACATCTCTTGGCTTCAAATCGTAAGGAACCAAAGTTCCTTGCTTTTGAATCATTCCCAACGCATGCAATCGCTTAGAAACGGCTTGGCGGGAAACTCCTAATCCTGAACCAAGCTCTTCTTGCGTTTGACACGGATCCTCATCGAGCAATGCCTCCAATTCAGAGTCTTCGAAGTTTTTTGGCCTTCCTTCACGCGGACGATCATCAACACTGAAATCACCGTTTTTGAAGCGACGAAACCAATCACGACACGTTGTTTCACTCAGAGCAGCATCACCGTAAACTTTTTGGAGCTCTCGATGTGCTTCAGCCGCCGTTTTCTTCGAATGAAAGAAGAAAATCAACACTTCCCGCAAATGACGATTATTTGGCACGAAATCAGACATCTTCAAACAACCAAAATATATAACACTAAACCAAAATCACTGATTTGGCAAAGCGGTTTGATTACCATATGTCTGAGCTTGGTTTATGACGGTTGAGATGTACAACATTCGACCAGCACTTAATACTGGCGCCATCTATTGCTAAACAGCGGGAACTTAGTTGCGCACCTAATATTTCGCAATAAAGTTAATTTTTCTAGGTATGGGAAAGGCAAAATGCTTGAACGAGGTGCAGACAGGCAATATCCGAATTCTGGCGGATACTGGTCTCAGTAATCGTGACATTGCTCGGAAAATCAATAGATCCGAAAAGTTTGTTCGGAATTATGGAAAAAATCCGTAGAAGTATGGGAATAAGAAGCGAACAAAGGGGAATTTGAAACTAACAGCTCGGCAAAAATGACAAATCCGAGAGGAAGCTACCAAAAACCACTTGAGTTGTCGCCAGATTATTGCCAAACTCGATCTTCCAGTGCACAAAAGTACCGTTAGCCGCGTTCTGAATGTGTGTCCGAACATCAAATGGACAAAACCAAAGCCTAAACCCAAACTTACGCCAAAGCACAAAGCAAACCGAATACAATTCGCACAGAATCATATGTCTTGGACTGACCAATGGCGCCAGGTCATATTTTCTGATGAGAAAAAGTTTAACCTCGACGGCCCAGGCTGCTACAGCCATTATTGGCATGATTTGAGGGATAAAGGAGTAACCCGATCCAAGAGAAATTTTGGAGGAGGAACTGTAATGGTATGGGGTGGATTTTCCTATGATTCCAAACTACCCATCTGCTGGATCTCCAAAAAATTGAACTCGACTACCTACTGCGAAGTAAGTGTTGGTGCCGTTTTTGGAAGATCATCTGTACGAAGAGGTTATTTTTCAGCAAGATAATGCTTCAATCCATGTGTCGCGACAGACCAAGGCATGGTTTGAGTCGAAAGAAATCACCGTTCTTGAATGGCCAGCATGTAGTCCAGATTGCAACCCTATTGAGAACCTTTGGGGCATACTGGCATCGAAGGTTTTAAGCAAATGGACGCCAATTCAACACCGTGAATGAGTTGAAGGCATGCATCAAGGAGTGCTGGGAACAAATTGACCAAGAAACTATCAAGAAGCTGGTTTCTTCGATGCCCAAGAGAATCTTTGAAGTCATCAAGAACAAAGGAGGAGCTACCAAGTATTAAATCAACAATCATTTGTAAACGCTTGGAGCTTACTGAAGAAATTATAATAACAAAGGGTAGCATTCGTTTAGTCGCACTTCAAGGCTAAACGAATGCTACCCTTTGTTATTATAATTTTTTGATTTTAACTACAAAAGAGGAACTATTTTTGAAGAAATCATGTTACTTTTTATAGTTCGGAGAGATGAATAAAATGATTGAAAAATGAAACGATTTAACATTCATTTGATTTTAAAACGAAGAAAAACCCTGGTGCGGCTAAACGAATGCATCGCACTGTATTCGAGGAGGTTTAATAAACCAACTATCCAAAACTTATATGTGTTTATTTGTTCTCTGAGAGTTTCAAAAATAAAGCGTACATTATAAAAGATTGACTAAATTCTCCTAGTTTTTATGCGATTACACTGCCACCTGGTGGTCAGTCCACCGGTCAGAAGTCAATATATACGATATATACTAACTGCCTATGTACTACGAAAATTTGACAGCTCCATCTGTTTATGGCATCTATGGCGAGAACAGTGAAACCACTTCGATCTATGGTTTGTTCGTACGGCCTGCTCCATCCGGGCCTAAAAAAGCCGGATAAGATCGCGGAAACATCTACAAGATTCTGGCACTTCTGGAGAAGGGAAAAGCCATCGAACGGAAGCCGGGCTCCGGACGTCTGACCGTTTTAAGCGACCGGAGGATTCAACAGAAGCTCGGAAGACGGAAGGCAAGGTGGCCACTTATTTCCATGGCCAAACGGTCAACAAGTATTGATGATGATGATGATATAATACTACCATCTATTGTAGCAAGGTAACTTCCCATAGCAGTGGAATAATCTGAAAAACGAATTGATCAGGATTCTATTATTGTTTGTGATCATCAAGCTCCTGTATGAAGGGCCAAAAACGTTTGGGCGGGCCCGTAAGCAGAGACACTTACGCGAAACCCGCGAATATAGGGAAAAGAATCTCCTTCCAAAAGCTAGGTCACACAGACAGCACTAGAATCGAGCCCTCGTTTGACAGAATAAACCCAATAGATGGGGTCGAAGAGCCCGCCCTCGTTCCGCGAAATGTTAATAATAGGGAGGAGGCAGTTCCATGCTCCCTATCCAAATCGTTTTATTTGGGTGCCCTGATGGTCCCTCCCTTTCCCCGGTTATATGTTATTTAATATTTAGTATATTTTGTAAATATTCGAAAAATTAGGATATCATTATAGACAAGAATGCTAATTTATTAAAAGTTTAAACTTAAATGATACATTCAATGGATTGTTACTGAAAAATAAATAAAAATTAGATATGTATTAATATCCTTCTAATCCTGGAAAAGCTGGAACACAGAATAGATCATTCCAAATATCAGAGATAAAATTTCAATAAAAGATATTGTTTTATAAGACATGTTGTAATATTTTTCTTTTTACTGTTCTAGTAACATTTCAAATAAAGCAATTGGAGTGAACGAAGAGTCCGGTTTGATGATTCCTGAAATAAATGGCTTATCTTACCATAATACCACTAAACACAATATTAAAATATAATCCTACATTGCTTACAAGCACATGGCAGTCTTTTATGAATATAGTAATTGAAGTTCAATTTAAGTGCAATTTTAAATTAAATGTAATGCTGAAGTGCTGAAAAACAAATTGAGCTTTTGATGCCTGTCGTGTTGCTCCCGGCTCTTACATGGTTTTGGAATGCAAAAATGATTCCAAAGCGTGCTGAAATTATTGATCAAATGAGAATGGGAAATATGCAATATGATTTAAAGGTACACGATCTTCAGTCGCGCCCCCTCACTTCGCTATTGTCAGATTGACAACATTGCCCAGGCTACGCCAACCAGCGTCGCCATGTTTCAGCTGGCAGTCTTTTGTGATCATATGACTCGTGGAGGCGTGAGGTAGGAACTTGTGAGGACGAGAGGTCGGTCGCACGCTCCTTCGAAGTTGTCAACTCACCATTTGAAGCCCGGCCAAACGGTCAACAAGTATTTGGCCAAAATACTGGCAAATTTTGTCCATGCAGCGAGTTCAAGCTTTCTCGGTAAAAAAAAAAAAACATGTTCCGACCACTTCTCTCGTGAAGCACACACTAACAGCACAACAGCTATGCTTCGTCTATAGACACTTGCGATCTTTACGTTTTCAGATGAGAATTACGGGGAAATTGATTGTTTGCAATTTGTGAACATGCAATTTTCGTCATCAACTGAAAAGTTTTGTCAGTTTAGTCCGTCTGTGCTTAAGCCGTCAACGAAGCTTACTCATGTTCGGGTACTATTTACTCAAAATCTCAAAAAAAAAAGTGATGAGTAAATTATATCTCATTTTTCAAGAAGATTGTTTCCATCTATCTAAAATAAAGTAAGATTGGTTTTCACGATAGTCCGCTAGTTTTCTCCGAAAAGGAATTTTTTTTTACGAAACCAACCCGGATAAAAATAACGATACAATTACAATTTAATAATATACAATAACAACAGAATGTATTGCCGACCATAAATCTAACTGTTTATGTATCAGACAAATCAAAAAAGCACATTGTATAATTTTCAACAATAGTGAAACAATACAATTAATAGTTATTTACTCAAATTTGTTCAGAAAAAGATGATATTTTGCATTGTTAAGATACATAACAACCCCTTTTTTTTTTGTTGGTTTCTCAATTTTCAATTGATTTTTTTGTAGAAACAGTAAGTCCTATTTTTTTTTTTTTTGGCGGATACAATCAATTATTTTTTTTATTTTTTCTTTTGTTTGTTTTGTACTATACATTTTTTTTTTTTTTTTATCTATTATTTTTTTTTCAATTTGCTTTAATTATGTGTGGGTGTGGGTGGTGGGTGGGGGGGGAGGGGGGGGGGCGGGGAGGAGAAAAAAACCACCATTATCATCATCACAGGGGGCCATGCGGGGGGAGGAAAAGAAAATATAATTGGATTTTTTTTTGGGGGTATTCAAAACAAAAAAAAAAAAAAAAAAAAAAATAAGTATTTTTTATTTTTTTTTGTTTTTTTTTTTTTTTTTTTTGGTGATCGGGGTTTTTTGTTTTATTTTGGGAATTGTTTGAGCGATTCCTCGAACAAGTGGGAAATTTTTCCAGTTTTTATTTTTTGTATTTTTTGATTTGCATGAAACCTTGCATACAAGTTTATGGGGAAGAAAAACGCCGTTTTGCATACTTGGTTCGCCATTTTGAATCTAGCCTTACTTATGAGAAGGGCCTATGAAAAATGCACATGATATCTTCAAAAAATTGTATCTCGGAAACGGTTTGTCCGATTGGTTTGGTGTCTTCGGCGAAGTTTTAGACAATTGTTGGTGCTATATGGAGAAAATATGCACGGTAAAAAAAAGTTTGGTTTTTGTGTTTTGAACTAAAATATAGATTTTCCCTTAAAAGTTACATGTCAATAATTTTTTAATTATCTTTATGTTATAGCTGACTGAAAATGCTATCTAGTGCACAGTGGGTTGTTCTGGAGAAAAATAGGTTACAATGAAAAAAATTTTTTTAAAAAAATTACAATTTTCAAAAAAGCTATTAAGAAAAGTCAAAAAAGTTTGTCACCCTAATTTTATGAAAGTACATCAAATTTGCAAGCAAAAAGTACTTCGGTAACATTTTTCTAAGATGCACCGTTTAGAAGATATTACTGATTTAATATTGATTTTTTTGATAACTTAATAAGTTTTGGCCCTTTTCGGATGTACTCCGTGTTTTTCCAGTTTCAAAAGTATTTTTTTCGGAAAGATTGGAAAATTTTGAGTTAAAATGACACTGACAGCTTAAAGATTCGAGTGAAATTCTCTGCCTTAAAAGTATTTTGAAAAACAAGTTACAAAATCCCACTATCAGGAACAATGATTTCTTCAAGTGATTTTTGGTGCATTGTGTTGAAAATGTGCATTCAACTCTTGCATATCGCCTAACAGTTTAATCTATTTAAACTGGATGTGTTTATACTGTGCATATTTTCTCTCTATTGCCGAACATCGCCACAGACATCAAACCGATGAGACAACTCGATTTCGAGATACACCTTTTTGAGAACTGCAAATGCAAGCTCCTCAATTAGCAAGATTCAAAAGAGCGAATTAAGCTTATTTTTCAGGGATGGTGATTGTGCGCAATAAAAAATAACATTATATGTTGGATATCATCAGTTTATTTTTATTCCAATATTTTATACGTATAAAATTATTGTTTACTCTTGCATATTTTTTCAATTTGCTATATACCAACAATTGTCTAAAACTTCGCCGAAGACACCAAACCAATCGGACAAACCGTTTCCGAGATACAATTTTTTGAAGATATCATGTGCATTTTTCATAGGCCCTTCTCATAAGTAAGGCTAGATTCAAAATGGCGAACCAAGTATGCAAAACGGCGTTTTTCTTCCCCAAAAACTTGTATGCAAGGTTTCATGCAAATCAAAAAATATGAAAATTACTCGTTGCTGAAATGATATGGAACCGCTCTTTTTCAGTGTCATGTACTAATACGTGTATGAAAGGCAGGGGGAAAGGTGAGAAGGAAAAAGGGGGTGGAATTAAATGGAATTAATATTTTTTTATTTTTTGTTGGTTAAGCTCACATTCTCCAGAGTCCTTACACAGGTTTTTTGAAAAATATATTCTAGTTTGGATGTCTGTTCTCTGTGACTGAGGTATCTACACCAGGTTATTTTAAATACCTTTTCGATACGCATTGACTAAACCGCTTACCAAATTTATATAATTATGTATAATTTTTCATAGGGTCATATAGATTGATTTTTCTTCCGAAAAATATGCCTAATTGGACGGTAAATAACGACCCCTGCAGAAGGAATTATTCAAATTTAATTCCAATTTCTCGTTAATTCCTATGTTTTGACTTGCAGCATTTTTTTTTAATAAATCAAGTTCTGTTTTGAGCTGCCGTACGGAAAAGTCGAGCAAGCAGATGTCCGAATAGGAAATCAAAGAACAATCATACATTTAATTCAGCTTTTTTGCAGACCTGACCAGAAATATTCAAATGGTTTGCAATAAATTTGTGTTTGAATAAGGGCAAATTCATTAAATCATGCATCGGACCGTTTTCGCCGAGGAGGTCCTTCGAGCTGGCCATCTTTCTTATTTTTTTCGAAGCCAACAACTTCGGATGAAATATTTAATATTTATCGATTTGGTGACCCAGATTCATGACCCTTCGAGAAAGCAGCCCGAAACGGTGTAAAAGTTTCACTTCCTCCGCTCACATTATCATAATTTTATGCTAAAAAGTTCCCACTTCAAGTGCCAATTTCGACCGCACGGATCCGATCATCGTTTACAATACAATGTAACCGGTTGTCAAATATGGTGTCCCTCGTTCGTTTCGTAGGGCTGTGCGTCGTAATTGGTCATCGCCGCCGCACTGCCAATAATTGTTCGCAATTACGATCGATTTAACAACCGATATGATGAGCACAGCGTTGCGGTTGTTGCATCTCGTCTCTGTCTTTTCGGTATTTAATAATGGCAGTAATCAGGTTGGCTTTACCTTAACGACCGAAATGGACACATGATATTGGATACAGATACCTTTGCGGTGCGTGAAAAAACATGAATGGCGACTATTTTCGATGTGGTCGGCATACATTACCGAGTAATAATAATTGAAACTGTGTCGATTATGATGATGGTCACCGCAAAGCTCTAGAGAACCATTGTTAAACGGTGGACAAGGCGTGTCAAAAGGGTCTCGTCAAAACATCTGTCCGGTGTGTCATCGATGATAACTGTAATTTATATTGAAAATTGACGAGCCCCCTGATCACAAGCGTCCGTAGTTTTTCGTGTTTCGTAAGCTTTGGAAAATTAGCTCCTATCAAATAATCATTAGAAATTTTAACACATCCAACCATCCTCTGTCAAACAGAGGTCAGATTCCCAGCGGAAGAAAACACCCGAGGCCGAACATCCGGAGACAACTGTATAACGTTTCGTAACGGATTCCGCCGAGCGCCCAGCGCCGCTCCAACTTTATTGTTTTATGAGGTCCGACCGGGCTTAGTCACCCGGCCCATCATCAATGTCTTAGAGATAGAGAGAGCCCCGCAAACCCATACCACCTGTGGCGGCGCACCTTATCGCCGAAGACATCTTAATTAATTATGTTGTACTACTCTAGTTTTCGGGTGGTTCCATTCTTCTGTGTGGCAGTCGGTGGTCCCCACAATCGGAGAATGAGATGAAAGCCAACAGCAGCAATAACAGCGACAGTTCAACATATCAATTTAAGCTGACCGTGCGTTTAGGCTTAATTATCTCCTCGAGCGGGTCGTCCAGCTCTGTCATTGGATCGGCACTACTGGCAGTCAACCGTGTAGGTATGTGACCGTGTATAATTAATTAATTATTAATTAAGCCAAGGGTGCATATAAGTCCGTTGATGTTTTGCGCAACTAGGTAGCCCTTTCTCGAAAAATGTTCGATCGTTCCATTTTCCACGCAGCATAATGAGCTAAATTTCTGATAGAGAGAAAGAACTCGCGGTCGGTGGTGGAAAGACTCCCTGTGACTGTTATCGTGTTTAAATGTTTTATTACCAGTTTATCGCGATAATTTATTATGGTGAAACAATCCTTTCTTTTCTTTTCTACCCTGTCTTCGGGTTTCGGATCATTTGGCTTTCTTTTCCGTAACTTAAGCTGTTGATGGGTTCGGGAAAAAGTAAAACAGAACGACCAAATATTTCGGTAGCAAAAAGAGAAGGTAATAAAAAATAGTTGAAATTGTTGGCTCGAAAGGGCATTCAACGGATAATTAACGAATTATAACACCTGCTTTTGATGGACTTTTTTTTCTAACTGTTCCAACTGGGATGTATTTGTGTGCCTTCCAAAACGCAAAACCACCGCCATCCATCCGGTCTCCAGATGAGACGAATTCATTTGAATTCGTTTAAAATTATTACAAATATATCAACTTAATCTCGCTCACAGAGCGGTTCTTTATGTGCCTAACTTCCTCCGGCTCCTTCCTGCGTCCATCAGATCAACCACCAGCCAAGAGCCCACCAAACACCCCAAAACGAAGGCAAAATAAAAAAAATCATACTCTCCTCACCCGTGGCCGGGGATCCAACGTGGAGTTCCGTTGCGTTGCGCTTGCCCCCTAGAACCCCTCCTTCGTTTACTTCCTCCCGAAGAGTGGTGAGCAAAAACAAAAAAAAAAAAGATCAACATGTGCTGGCACTGACGTTGAACCGAATACGACGACGACAACGACGGTTGGGGGCTCACACACACAATCGCATTGGGTGGTCCGAAATGTCAGATGTGTGGTCTTTATTAATAAACTTGTACTCTCTCGCTGCTCCTTTGATTGTACAGGGGGTTCCTTCGTTTGGCTTGGGGAAGCCGCGAAAGTCGAATGCTGGATATTATGATAGCAGGGCGATCCTCACCATCGGAGACGACAACGGAGAGGACGATCATGAGAGGAACATTGTCTAGAACCGGAGAATCCCTCCATGTTCCGTTCTGAACGCAGCTAAATTCTAGGGCTACCAGATGGGGCATCCGTGGTTGGGGAGTTTATCCTTTATACGGTAGATTAGGCATCATTGCTGAGGAATCAATTCCGCATTTGTTGTTGTTTCGTATTTACGTGACATTCAATATGAGGTTGGTTTGTCACGCCAGGGAGACGACTTAGACCCTGAGGGCGAACCCAGCAACACGTGGGCCGGAACCAACGGCTTTACGTTCCTTCCGAAGGAAGACGTGATTGGAGATTTTTCGTCTCAGAAAATCCAAACGGCGTCAACTGGAATTGATACCAGACCGACGGATTACGGTGAGAGGCAACCACGCTACTTTTAGAAAGCTCTACATGTAAAATTTGGTTCAATTTACTTGATTAGTTCTTGAGTTATGCAGAAATTTCTGTTTCATTTGTATGGGAGCCTCCCTTTCCAGAGAGGGGAGGGGCTTCAAAGTTCCATAGAAACATTTCTTGCTTTTAAAAACTCTCACATGCTAAATTTGGTACCCTTAGCTTGATTAGTTCTCGAGTTACGCAGAAATATGTGTTTTATTTGTATGAGAGCCCCCCCCCCCCCTTTCACAGAAGGGAGGGGTCTTTTACTACTTTAAGAACTTTCTCCGGTCTCAAAAACTCCTCCATACAAAATTTCACGCAGATTGGTTTAGTAGTCTCCGAGTCTATAAGGTTCAGACAGACAGACAGACAGACAGACAGACAGACAGACAGACAGACAGACAGACAGACAGACAGACAGACAGACAGACAGACAGACAGACAGACAGACAGACAGACAGACAGACAGACAGACAGACAGACAGACAGACAGACAGACAGACAGACAGACAGACAGACAGACAGACAGACAGACAGACAGACAGACAGACAGACAGACAGACAGACAGACAGACAGACAGACAGACAGACAGACAGACAGACAGACAGACAGACAGACAGACAGACAGACAGACAGACAGACAGACAGACAGACAGACAGACAGACAGACACAGACAGACAGACAGACAGACAGACAGACAGACAGACAGACAGACAGACAGACAGACAGACAGACAGACAGACAGACAGACAGACAGACAGACAGACAGACAGACAGACAGACAGACAGACAGACAGACAGACAGACAGACAGACAGACAGACAGACAGACAGACAGACAGACAGACAGACAGACAGACAGACAGACAGACAGACAGACAGACAGACAGACAGACAGACAGACAGACAGACAGACAGACAGACAGACAGACAGACAGACAGACAGACAGACAGACAGACAGACAGACAGACAGACAGACAGACAGACAGACAGACAGACAGACAGACAGACAGACAGACAGACAGACAGACAGACAGACAGACAGACAGACAGACAGACAGACAGACAGACAGACAGAAATTCATTTTTGTATATATAGATGATAAAAAAAAATCTTCAAGGACTAATGAAATGTTATTTTATCACAAATCATCAACAGTAGGACAGATATATTGTAGCGTGCGTTGCCAATGTCGGCCAATGCATGGCTGTGTGTTGCCGAAAACATCTACACTGATAGGCAAAATAAAGTCACCTCATCATTTCTTGAATTTCTCTCGTTTATTTGGTTCAAAATATAGTAAACACTCTGTTGTCTTTTTTGATATCTTATTTTTTATAATTTTTTCAAGTGTCACTTATGGACTTTTTTTTTGTTACTGTTTTTTTTTCAACACGAATTGTTTTTTTTTTCTTCAAGTCGAACTTTTTGTTTTATTACTTTTCCATAAGTGTTTGTTTATCATTAAAAGTCTCCTTCCAAGATTCAACAATTGGTAACGAATGCTAGCTATTTAACAAGATGATGCACCATTAGTGGAGTGAAGATCCCGCTCTTTATCCACAAAATGTTACCAACGAGGAGTTGGCATTAGAGAATATCGAGGAAGGTTTTTGAACATTCAATGAGATTTGTCCAATCATATGCGTTTAAAACCTGTCAGGTAGCTATTTTGAAACTGTTTCTCAACTGTGACCGTAAACAGGCCGTTTCCCGCAGTTGTGGAAGGCTTCGCATTAATGCAGTTGCCTCTATGCTTCAACATAAGATCATGATAAACGTGCAAGTTGCAATAATTTTACAGGCCACAGAATCAGAAACGGATGCAGAACTGCACCGACGCTTTATAGAACGCTGTTTCCGAAGAACGAAGGACAGGAAAACTCCAAAAAAGCTGCAGAACGTACAGTGCGTCAAGTTTTATGTATCTTTCTTCAGATATACTAGGCATCATAGGTATTTATAGATGCCATGTGCTATGTGAACCAGTATTAATGAGCTTGGAAAAGCATCACAACTACTATAGCAAGTGCAGACAGTGACAGATGGAGTAAAAGCAAATAAATTCAAATTGCGTCGCGTGTTTTGAACGCTGTTCATCTAACGTAGTGAAGTTACAGCACCAGACAAAATAAATCATACACTTGGCCTGAAAACGCATTACATGTTATATTATTCTCATTTTGGCAGATACATCTGTAGCATATATGGGAAAGTCTTTCTATATAGTGTGCTAAATATAGTGGCCAAAACGGGAATCATTAGTTATAATTTTTTTGCCAGATTAGTTTTTATCCAAAAAGCGATATTTTTTCTTGGACAAAATAAATCATACACTGCAAAAATCGGATTTCTCGATGGTATTATTAAAGCCTGCATTCTTTGACAGTTGTAGTCAGAGTGTGGTGTTGTGTTTTCGCGCAAAGGTGAATTGCGTGGGGTGAGGAGGGTGGGGTTGGGATGGAAAACGGAAATTTTTTTTTTATAGAAAAAAAAAAAAAAAAATTGACGTGCGCGTCGGATGATTATCCTGATATGGTTGATTGTATCAATGGAAAGATAGATTTTTGGGTTGCCACATCTATCTTTCTTTGAAATTTATGGCTTGATAGCTTGAAATTTGTAAAAGTTACGTCGTATTGAGTACATCTGAAATTGTGTCTCCTCGATTTTGTAGAATCTTCAAAATGGAATTTAATTTAAAACAACGAGTTTGTATTAAATTTTGCGTTAAAACGGCTTCAATGGTGTGACAACATTGTAAATGTTAGAAAAGTGTTTCGGCAACGATACTCTGAAGAATGCAGAATAACCACGATCGAGATAACCACGTCGCTTCCCGAATTAAAAAGTACCATACATTTACAATAATATGTATTGTAACTGAACAATAGAAACAATAGTATGTACAATTGATCGTATTGTTCGTGACGATAAGATAACATTATGACCTCTAGACAAAATAGTCAAAATAGTCAAGGTCGAAAGTAACATTTGTGAACAATGATTTCTAGCGTATTTTTATGGGATCTGCTTGCTTCCACAAACAAAATAGCACCAGAAACAGATACAGCGAGTTATTACCTTCCCGTCGGCAGTGGATATAGATGTTAGCAACCTGGCATTTCCAGGAAATTTACGTTTTAAGTCATTGTTTACAATTGTTACTTTAGACCTTTTGACGATTTTGTCTAGACTTACTGTTTCTACACAAGATTCTATTGTAAATTGAGGTATCAACAATAGAATAAGGGGAATGTAATGTATCTTAACAATAGAAAATATCACTTTTATTCTAAACAAATTTGAGTTAATAACTATTAATTTTATTGTTTCACAATTGTTGAAAATTCTAGCATGTGTGGTGTATAGTAGATCTATTGTTATTACAATGTGCATTTTGGATTTGCCTGATAACTGAACAGTAAGATTCATGGTCGACAATAGATTTTGTTGTTATATATCATCCAAGCACCAAATCAATTAACTCAATAAATCATCTATGTTTTGCCGAACAAAAAAGTTTAAAAATCTTCAATTTTAACGCGAGAAGCCTAAAAGAGAAACTTACTGAACTTGAGTACTTGCTTGACGAGTTGGATAGTCGCATTGATGTCATTGCAATTACAGAGACATGGTCACACAAAGATGTAGAAGCTTCTATGTCACTTCAAAACTACAAATGTTACTTTGCTTCACGTTCATTTAGAAGAGGCGGAGGTTCAGCTGTGTTTATCCACAAGGACATTCAGAGCAGGTTCGTTAAAAGCTATTGCGATGACTACAACAGTATTATCTCGCCGTTCAACCTACCAACACTCTTGTATTCGGGGACTTCAATTTTGACCTGAATTCTATAACAACCGCTGCGGAAAAGTACAAAAACACCTCAAATGATCTCAAATGGATTCTACTTCTGCGATACCACACCAACACGATACGAAGCATGTTTGGATCATATTATTACGAACAATACTGCGATTGGAATCTCCTTACAACACTTACAGTGTAGTCTATTCGATCACAATGTGATTTTTGTCGAAGCCGACTATACAAACGACGATGAGTGCAAACTGAATGAATCCTACTCGAAGGTCAATCTACCGACCGTGAGTGAATTTCTGCGTGAAAACCCTATAAACACGTGTTACTTGGGAGATGGTGAGAGCAATTATCGATCTCTCATTTCTGGTCTCCAAGAAGGCGCTTTCAGAGCATCTAAACATGTACCGAAAAGGAGGACAAATGATAAACCGTGGATCGATCATGAGATGAAGATTGGACTATTGGTACTCAGAACACCGAAGGAATCTCTCCGATAAATTCACCCGAAGTGCATACTCAAACTGGTGCAATAAAGTGACCGAAATGGTGCGAAGAAAGATGAAACAATATTACGCAACTTGGGTAATAAGCCAAAACAAACACAGACGATCACGCATACTGGTGTAGCTGGCGAAGATAAACAGCGGATTGTCAAAGAAGCAAATCAATATAATCGACACTTGTGTTGGAAAGTGTCTTGCTGACAAAATACCCTACACCGCAATCCAGCCAATCCGGAAACAAACCACTGCGACGTTGAATTTGAAAACAGTTTCTACAGACGATCTAAAAAGAACAATTGCCGAACTTCGTTGGTGTCAATCGACAGGGTTTGACCAAGTACAGACGAAAATATTTAAGTCATACACCGATGAAATAGTGGAAGGCGTAACGGATGTAATCAACTCGTCAATTTTACAGTCATGTGTACCAGCGGACCTGAAGGTATCCAAGGTTGTGGCTATCCCTAAGACACCGATGGCGAAGGAGTTTTCGGATTATCGGCCCATTAGCATACCCTGTGTCAGCGATAAAGTCCTGCAGAAAGTAATCAACAAACAACTAGTCGACCATCTAGAACGTCATGGCCTTATTTCCTCCAGGCAGTACGGATTTCGACCGAAATCAAACACACAAACTGCGCTGTTCAACGTTGTGTCCAAACGCACTGCGATAAGAAGAAACAAGTGGCTGCAGTCTTTCTCGACCTTAGCAAAGCATTCGACACTTGTGATAGAAAGGTGTTAATACGGCGATTGAGTGAGTTGGGTGTGAAAGGTCGACCAAGGTCGAAAGGGTCCAAAGTTTTCTAGAACACCGATCGCAGTGCGTTCAAGATAATTCTTTTAGTAGTGCAATACGATGTGTTGAGTATGGGATAGTCCAAGGAAATACACTTGTTTAATTGCTATGAAAACAACCTGAAAGATGTTCCCCTGCGTGGAACATTGTTTATGTTTGCTGATGATATAGTGCTGGTTTACGTAGGAATTTCTTGTGAACAGCTTCAACAAGCCATCAATGATGATCTTTGCATGTTACGAGACTGGATGAATCTGCATAAGCTAATAGTAAATATAGCCAAAACATAGTACATGCTGTTCAATGTACCCAAGTGCTTTATGTTGGACATCTTTTACGACGACCATGCTATAGAACGTGTAAATGTATTTAAATATTTAGGTGTGTGGCTGGACAGTGAGCTTAAGTGGACTGACCATATCACTAAACTGAGTGCTAAACTGGCACAAATAGCAGGTGGATTCAAGAGAATATGTGGATTGGTTCCGATGGATACTAAGCGAAACTTGTACTACACACTGTTTCACAGCCACCTAGTAAATGGTATACTAATTTGGGGAACAGCAAACAAAACAGTATTAAAATCTCTGCAAGTTATCCAGAACAAAGCAATCAAAAACCTTTTTGGATACTCTCCGAGAACATCGACGGCGTTCATTCACACTGAGCATCGCCTACTAACAGTAGAAAAAGTGTATACTACAACTGCTTGTATGCATATAAATCAAATACTCCAAAATTCTGTCCACACTAACACGGTGCTGAACAGAGTTTCAGAACGACATCAACATCATACCAGAAGCAGCGATAACCTATCTACTACTAGAAGCAATACCAGGAAGTTCGGTCAAAATGCAGTGTTAAATAAAGCAACAGCTCTTTATAACAACTGAAGGCCTGTACTCGAAAAAAAATCATCAGACAAAAGTGTTCGCCAAAAATTTATTTTAAGTCGGATTTTCTTGAAACCTTCAGAAAATTAACTAATACATATGGATTATGTTTCGGTGTATTTATTTTATTCAGATTCTTTTCTATCGCTGAAATCCCGCACCTTTCCCTTAGGACCCCTCATTACATTTTGTGCAATGGTGGAGCCGACCTTTTTGGTCACTTTTATCCATTCCTTCTTCAACTTCCGCTCGTTCTTAAACACCTTGGACAATTTTCGAACTTTGGCCTTCATTGTAGCCCAAAATCTTTCCACCGGACGAATCTCTGGTGAATTTGGGGGGTTGGCGGTCTTTGGTACAAAAACAAAGTTATTGTCTCTGTACCAATCCAACGTCGATCGCGCGTAATGGCATGATGCCAGGTCCGGCCAAAATAATGTCTCACCTCCGTGGGATCGCAGGAAAGGCAACAGACGCTTCTGGAGGCACTCGGTGCGGTAAATTTCGCTGTTGATGGTACCCGTTGTGATGCACGGTTTACTCAGTTTACCGCATTGGCATATGGGTTGCCAGAGCAAGTATTTTTTGGTGAATTTGTCCACTTTCTTCTACCTTATGTCTTCCGGAACATCAAACCGTGATTTGGCAACGTAGAACTCTAGCCCCGGTATCTACTTTGCGTCTGCCTTGATGTAGGTTTCGTTATCCATAACCACACACATCGGTTTCGTTAACCACTCTCGATACAGCTTCCTTGCGCGGGATATGGCCGCCGTGTTTTGTTGATCACGCCGGTTCGGTGCCTTGCGGACCTTGAATACACGAAGCCCAGCTCGTTTCATGGTTTGCTGAATGAACCACGCGGAACACTTTGCCTTCAGAGCCGCGTCGCGAATCAAAAGGTTCGGATTACACTTGAAATAATCCAACACCTTCCCGGCCTTCACAGGGTCAGCTGTCTTTGATTTTCTTCCACTTCCAGCCCGCCGCTCGGTCGTCTGGGACTCCTTTAACGATTTTAACACCCAATACACAGTTGTATGGGTGATTCCCAGTTGTCTTCCGATCCATCTCATGGTCGCAGTCGGATTTTCCATGACGGCGCGCAAAATTCTCCGACGATTTTCGTCTTCTTTCGATGACATCTCAATAACTTAACCGATTGTTATGAAATTTTGCACATGTAAACAATTAACTCCAAACTAGTTATACCCATATCTTCATCAATTTTTACCCTCGGACAAAAAAGTTAGACACAGATAAAAATGGTGCATTTTTTTCGAGTACAGGCTTTAAGCGAAGATTTAAAATCACTCACTGTTAATAACTTTAAATCTCGTTTGAAGAGTGGTTTTTTTTTAAATAATTTTTTTTATCTCAAAAAAAAATTTTTTTCTTTGCTTTTTTTATTACCTTTTTTTGTTTTTTTAAGAAACACACTTTTTTTTATGTATTTTTTTTTTTTTTTTTTTTATAATTTATTGTGATAAACCATTTGCTGTTAATTGCTAAGCTAGTCAGTCTTTATGAGCCAAAGGCTCACAGACATCATCATTTGCTTAAATGAATAAATATTATTAAATTGTAATTGTATCGTTATTTTTTTTCGGGTATCAGTCAAAAATAAAGAAGCTCACAGTTTTCATGGATTCCAAGGGTGTTGTGTAACATGAATTCCTTCCACAAGGCCAGACCGTCAACTAGGAATATTGATCGGGCGTTATGAGACGTTTGCGTGAAGCAATACGTCAAAAAAAGATGGATCTTGCACCATGATAACGCACCGTTCCACATCGTTATCCGTGAACA
The DNA here is from genome assembly GCA_024533555.2 of Aedes koreicus. Lineage (NCBI taxonomy): Eukaryota > Metazoa > Arthropoda > Insecta > Diptera > Culicidae > Aedes > Aedes koreicus. Next base: position 35,388 of record JAHHFK020002841.1, read on the forward strand.
TTTGGCTAAAACCGAAACGAATATCATTCAGCTACCACCGAATTCACCAGATTTGGCTCCTAGCGACTTTTTTTTTCCATTCAGCCAACTCAAGAAAGGGATATGTTTCGAGGATTGGATCAAGCGTCTGCATAAGTGCGTTGCAGACACTGGCGACAAAACAAAAATTATTTCGCAGCTGAGGGGTTTGGTCATTACAGTATTAAACATAGTATGAACCTTAATGTAATAGAAAGAAGAAGACAATTGGTTTAATTTGCTACTCGTTTTTTAAAGGCCGCGAAACAGAAAAACAAATTTTAAATCTGTTCATATTCAGATTTGTATGGGAGCAATGCGAGATCATTATACAGGGCGTTCGGTTCCTTAGTGCAAATATTTTCAGGAGCGAAAGGGGATGATATTTGAAGAAAAAAAGTGTTCAACGCATATGGTCAAATCTCAAAGTTTACGGAGCTATTGATCTTTTCTTGTTTTGGTACAGGTTAGTCTTAAATTGGCTGTTTTAATTTGTATTTGTTTACTTTTGGCATTTGATTGAATTTGATATCAGTAACATGGTAGCTGCCTACTGACATTAAATTTTAAAAAAATCGCACATGTACTCGCTTTTAGCGCTGGTTTGTTGCAATTTTGTGTTCACATAAACCCGTCGGAGCTCAAGACGAACAAAGCAAAAAAAAAAAATCTTGCCAATCCGTCAATCCGTTCGTGAGTGAAAACGTGACATACAGACACCATTTCATTTTTATTTATAGAGATTATTTGGTAACCCTACCTCCTAACCATATGTAGTGCAGTTTTCGGGGAACGCCGATGTTCCTGCTGGCTGACTGACTCATTCAGCTTTATTCAAATAAGGTCTACCACCGCGGCAAGAGAGTTGCAGGTTGTAGAGCCACGGTACGGTGCATACGAATGCAGCGACGCGACGTAGTGATGTTGGAGGCAACTCGGAAAAGACGATAAAAAAGCTCAGTGAGCATTATGTTCTTTCCGACGATGGTCGCCGGTCGCCTGGGGTGGGGGAACCGGGAGGAAGTGCCACAAGAGCCGTGTTGTTGTGTTATGAGTTAATTTAGGAGGTCGTTTCATCAATCGCGATATTTGCTGCACTCTGGCTGGGTGGTGAGCTTTTCATCTTGGCGCGCAGGTCGGACCTCCAACGGAGTTTGGCATTTTTTGGCGTGTTTTGGGGGTCTAGATTGAGTGTGTTTGTAGATTTTTTTTGTACTCAGGCATGCAGTGACCTAGGCAGCATAGCGGTTGTTTTGCAAGCAATTACGGTAAGATTACTTGTCATTAATTTCTTGCATTTCAAATCTATTGTAAACTCACGAATCCTCAAAATCTGAATCTCCCAAAACCCACGAGCAAAATACACCGAAAGCAAGAGAATCGAAAACCTCTTCCTTGATTACGGTAATCTACAATCGTGTGCGTGTACCAGCATATCATAATTAACCTCATCATTATCATTACCACTCATTAGGGCTCTTAATGACCGAAAATCGAGACAACATCAGTTATTTCTGCAACAACAGCTTTCCCTTAACAAAGGGAATAAAAAACAGGCAAAATCTCCGTCGCATCATCAATCGATCAATCAAAGCATATGACGGTGCTGGTTTGAATTCCGACACACTTTCCTGTTCCCCCTGAGTTGAAGGGTAGTACTTCGATGGGCAAGGACTTCGATCGGGGACGACAGAGCGGAGCCCGTTGGGAAGTGCAAAATGCAAGATCGTGAACAGATGGCACCTCTACTCGGTCTAATGAGACCGCCGGAATCCGACAGTCTTACTTTGTATCGGATCAAAGAAATTGTTACCCAGGAATTGATGAGGAGAAATGGGAAGTGATAATACCTTCCGTTTTGCGGGCTTCCTTTGCGTTCGTTTCTAAGGGTAACGGATAAACAAAGGGAGGAAAGATGTTGTCCGCTGTTTAAGACCTTATTTATAACGGTGCGAGCGATATTTCTTCGTCCGGGTCTTGTTAGCGCTACCGATCCGATCTATTGCGGTGAATGGATGACGAGCTAATTGATATGTATCGTGTGAGACGATAATTTGATGCTGTCTTCTATCCCTATGATGGGAGCTATTCGTGACAAATTTTGAAATTATTGTTGTGTTAATTGGAGGAATTATCATAGAAGAGGAAGAGAGGGGGAGTTGCCTTGTGTGGTCGGATTACTAACGATGTGAAAGTGGTTGACGCAGGCACTTGTTCGTTACAGAAAGGGGCAACCGTTTGATCGCAGGTAATTACTCCATCAACTAGTCTTATTTAACTCGACCATTCGAATGTCAAATCCCACTCACCTTTATCCCCGCACGATTCTGCATTCGAAGAGCGGCGGTAATCCAAATTGTCACATTAAGCTCACCGATGTCCTCAATTCCATCCCGCGCGATCTCCTTACTCCGAATTCACTGCACTATGGGAATCGAGCAGGACAGAATTATGATACTCATTTCTGTGCATTACAGAGGGTCACGATGTTTTTCTGAAATTCTCTTATGCCAGTTATTTAGGTCTTCATATGATAGTTATCGAATGGATATTTTTTTAACCATCTTTAAATGTACATTATTCCTTCAAATTTAGAATTTAGCAACACAGTGCCTTGCTTGCCTGTAAGTTAGCCGACAATTCCACATATGTACGCTAATACCCGTCTTAAATTAACATTAATTCTGTCAACAAAGAGATCGCTTGGCTCGTTGGAAACCCTCCTCTTTCAAGCCAATAGAGTTAGAGCTACCTTGGATTGGACCCAATCAAGACGGCGATGAACGACGACGACGGCGACGACGATTGGCGTTCCGCTTCGGTAAGCTGCGTGCGCCGCCCGCGCCTACTTTGATCGTTTGCACGGCATTACAGTGCTTCCGATTTCGACCATGCCACGATGGAGGAGCGGAGCGGTAGTCATGGTAGCTGACAAGCGGTTCCAAATATGGGGAGTAAGGCGGTCACAATTACCCTGCCCGCTGTATGGGTGATTGCTTTGCAATCATCATCGCCATGTGGCAGTTGATTGGCGTGTGACGGTATGCAAGTGTGCAACAAAGACAGGGCTGCCAAATTTTGAGGTGAATTATCTCTTTGAATTAAAAGGTTTGTTTATTGAATGATTTTTTCAATTGAGAAGCATGTTCATTATTGGCTATTCAGATTTTGTTATTGATTATATTTATTGGAAGGCAATGTTAAGCAGATGCATTGCAGCATGTGTTTTGGAATAACTCCCCCTTTAATTCTTTTGATTAGCTTGAACCGTTTCTCAAACCCATCACAGGCGGCACGCACGACTTTCATTGGCATCCCTGGCAAAGGAAAATAACAAACTGGTATCATTTTTGTAACAAGTTCTGTTTCCCGGATATCGTTTTGATTGCCGTTGTTATCACATATCAAATTTTGTTATCAAATGTTATCATTTTCAACATACAATTTTTGACGAAAGTTAATAGTTGAATGCAAAACTATAAATACTACCAGCATATTTGAAGAAGGAATGTTGCTTTTTACCAAAAGAATTATATCAGATATCAGCGTGAGAATTTGATTTTAAATTGATAACACATTTTGAAACTATTTCAAAAAAATTGCTCACAATACCGGAATTTTTATCACGATGTTCGCAGTTATAACAAAACAACATATTATTATGATATACAACGATTATTTTTATGTTATTCATTCTGTTATTTTGGCTGTTTATTCAGCCTGAATTATAACATATTCAGTGATCAAACAATAATAACCTGGTATTTAAATTTGTTATCAATAAGGTATAATCCTTTGCTACGGATGTCGTCCCATATTTGCTAAATTGCGGACTTGAATTTGGCCAAAATGCTGATGCCTTGTTGATTTTCTATAGCTTGTGCCGAAAAATTGACCATGGATTGATATCAGCTGAACTTAGACGCCATTCATCTTTGGCCAAAAGGTCCGCCAAACCAATTCTGGATGAAGTATGCCGAGTGGAATGGTGCTCAATCTGGCTGGAACACGTAATGGTCATTTCCAAACATTGATCGGACAGTTGGTAATTTGCGCGGTTGCTAGTTTCACCCCAAACTTTGAACGACGCCGCACTTTGAAATTGTGGAATGTTCCTGTCGCTATCTGGCTCATTTTCCGTAGTGACAATCTGTCGTTTTGGAACTTCCCTGAAGTTCTTGGAAGAACTTTGGGACTACTGCAGGATAAATATTTTTTCCTCGATACAATAAGACTCACTTTTTCGAGCCTTTCCTTCTTTAAAGGCTCGGAAACTCCATAATTTTTTGGTTATTTTAAATGCCTTCTTTCGGAATATTGTGCATGAACGATTACGAAACATACAGATCGGCAGCCTCTTCTCGCTTAAGTTTTCGCCGGGACAGTTCCTTGACGATTTTAATCGATCGCGCATCTCTTACCGAGCGAAATCGGCCAGGTGAGGAACTGTCACGGAACCTTCTGATGGTTCGATAAACGAAATTGCGCTTCACGGTTTCAAAACATTTTGACTAACTGCGTCACGAAATAGCTCCTTGCTCCACGAAAAATAGAAGACTGTTTTGTTTTGTAATCATACTGAGTAGCTACCTGGTTCAGATTCGTGAAAGAATTATCTAAACTCATCTTGCATTTTGAGAATCTTGTTTAGGTTTCTGAGTCAATCTCGATAGAAATTTCGATTATATGATACTGATCTTACTGAGGAAGCTGAGCGAATCTTGAGTTGGTATCTTGATACTGTCCGTATTATCTTCAGCTAAAGGCTGACTAAAAGTAAATTTGTACGCACAAAAAGACCTGTAATTCATGATTGAATTGGTTAAATAAGTCCATTAATGGTTGCTATACAATAATTTTATTTAAACTTAAAAGTTACAGCATCAGATGGTTACATTTATCCAGTTCGAAGGAAATCTCGAACCTTCCTCCTGATCGAGCCCAGACCAGTATGACCTTGACTGCCGCCTCACCGTCCTCACCGCCTCGTCGAAGTCGCTGCTTTGAAATTGCCCAGTAATTTTCGATTGGTCGAAATTCCGGGCAATTCGGAGGACTCATTAGTTTGGGAACAAAATCGATCTTGTTGGCAGCATACCACTCCAGAAGCACCTTGGAATAGTAGAAGCTGGTCAAACCGGGCAAAAAGAATGATTTTGCCCCTATGCTTGCGGATGAATGGCAATACACGCTTTTTCAGGCATTATTCGATGTAAACTTGGGATGTCATTGTCGAGGATGTGACAAATGGTTCCGTTTTCAGGGCACAACTGCAAATCGCTTGCCAAATCATGGCCTTCTTCATGAACTTGTCGGCAAACACGAACTTGAAACGTCCCAGCACATCCCCACGTCCAGTCGCGATGTAAAACTTTTGACCGGAAAGCTGCTTAAAATCGAGTTTGACGGATGTTTCGTCATCGATCAAAGTTCAGCCCTTGTGTTCCGCTAAAACATGATCGTACAAGAGCCTTGCTCGCTTTTTGACCACGGAATGTTTACAAGCTTTGTACGACTTATATCTTTCCCGGACAAGGATGTTCCGCACCGTTTGACAGTTGGCGTTGTACCTTTTGGCCACATCTCGGATCGATAGACCGGGGTCGGCTTCAACGCACCTCAACACCTTGCTGCGCAGCTTGACCCTGTTTTCTGTTTTTTCACAGTTTCGCTGATTCCTTTCCACACTCAGGGTTTCCTTGTAGGTTTTGAGCACTCGACAAACAGTTGTTTTCGGCATCTTCAGCACATTAGCCAGCTTGGAAAAGGACCACTCCGTATTGTCCGGGTGCTTGTGCACTATATTTTTTCTTGTTCCGAGTTCCATTTGACGTTATTACTGAACACTCTCGACTACTTTGATCAAAATTGCACTAGTTGTTCTCTTTAGAAGTGTTTACAAACCACTGTCAAAGATTTTAGATTCCCAATACTAGAGGCGTGCTAGCGGCACGCGAGGGGCGAACCAATTTACTTTTAGTCAGCCTTTAACTGGGTACTCCTGTCCGTCGGTTTTGAATAATAGTCCAAACAATTCGTAAAAGTTTCGGTGAATTCCAGCTTAGTGAGGATTATAAATCATACTTTGAGATGTAATGTTTTGGACTGTGATTCATAGCTTACAAGCGTCTTTCGAATGGATTAAAGATAACTTTGCCCGGGATTGCAATGCAATTCTTTCCAGAATTTTCTTTTTCTTCGTTCTGTCCGAAAACCAAAAGTGAAAAAAAACACGAAGTTCTAGGAAAAGAGAATCGAATATAGGAGATGAACAACACGTCTGAAGGAGTACGCCGCATGTACACGGTGTTCAATAAGTTCGGATACACTTTCAAAATTTGTTAAAAAAATGAAAACATGTTTTTTTATTTTTTGGATTTATGTTATTGAAAGCTATGTTTACAAGGAACGTTTACAACATTTCTCTTGGAATGACCCCCCCTTTGTACTCCTTAACGAGCTTCAAACGTTTCTCGAACGCGTCGCAGGCGGCACGCACGGACTGCATGGGCATTTCGTCCCAGATTTTGAGAATTACCGTCTTGAAATGATCCAAAGTGCTGACCTTGTATTCGTTCAGCTTCGCCATCATATAGGACCAAACAAAAAAGTCGAGAGGATTCAAGTCCGGGGAGCTGGGAGGCCACAAAGTTTTGTCCAGAAAGTCGGTTAAATTGTCCCGACACCAGGCTTGAACCACATTTGCCGTATGGGCTGGTGCACCGTCCTGCTGGAACACGTAGTGCTCATCGCCGTAGAGGCTTCGGAGACTGGGGGCAACAACCTTTTCCAAAACCTCAGTTTTGTAGTACGCCGCGTTGATTTTGACGTTTTTTTTCAATAAACACCAAGGGTAGCTTACCACGTTTGCATACTGCCCCCCAAACCATCACCGACGCGGCACTTTGGAACCGAGGGATGTTTATATTGGATTCAGGAATGCTGTCCCTCGATGGCGCCCACACCCGGTCATTTTGCACATTGTGCGGCTGCTGCAGCACGAACAGTTTCTCGTCCGAAAAAACAAACTCCTGACCAGCGTGCCGAGAGAGGATCCTCTTAGCTCGATCCAACCGCTTTTTGCTGGTAGCCTCCGAAACGCCATGGACCTTACGTTTTTTGTAAGGCCTGAAACCAAGGTCCTTGGTGAGTATGGTGTGAGCGGTTCCAATGGAAACGTTGAGATCTGCAGCCGTTTTCCGGATTGAGCGGTTCTTTTTGCGCCGAATTCGCTCCCTCACGATCTTGATGACCCGTGGCGTCCTCGCTGAACGCGGCCGACCGGATCTCGCACGGTCATTGGTCGAGGACGTCTCCCGGTATCGCCTGATGGTCGTGTAGACAAAGTTCCGCTTGACCCCATGCGATTTCAGCAGCCGGAATATATCGCCGGGTCGCTCACCGTTCAAAAAACGCTTAATTACGAAGTCCCGATACTCTTTCATCGCGCGTAACAAACAAACAACAACTAACAGAAGTAACACCGCGACATTCGGTAGCGTATGAATGAAGCTAAAGCTGACACCAATACCAATGCAGAATATGTACATGGCGCATACCTACGCAATGATGAAAACTTGTATTCGAACTTATTGAACACCGTGTAGTCAAATTGAAACTGAACGCATCTGTACAATTTGGTGAGAACATTCCTATTATCAATTTGTCACATAAATATATAGTCAAAACGAACAAAATACCCATAATGAACATAAACATGAACAAACGACGCTTACAAACGAACTCATTAAGGTCTGTATCCACATTAATCCGGACACCTTCAAATCATTGTAACTTTTGAAATATTGCACGTAGGAATGAAAAATTTCAATGTGGTATAGCTGAGAGTCTATGATGAAAATGAATATGATTGATGTTTACATTTAATGTTTAGTATTCAAGATGGCGATGAAAGAAAAACAAGTGCGCGAGCGACTTTTGTACGGGCGTACGGCAAATCCTGACTTGTCAATACGGGACCTTGCAAAAACATTGGATTTGCCTAAATCCACTGTTCACGATGTGTTCAAATCATTTTCGAAACGCTTGACGGTGGAGAGGAAACCGAGAAGTGACAAAAACATTGGACGCGCTGATCCTGTCATGGACCGAAAGGTGAAAAGGATATTAACGAAAAACCCAAATCTCTCCATTCGAACGGTGGCTCGTAAAATAGGGATGTCGCCTGGTTTTGTCCAAAAATCAAAACAACGTTTGGGACTTAAGTCGTATACAGTAAAAACAGTTCCAAATCGCAACGACAAACAGAACTTGGCAGCAAAATCACGGGCTCGACGTTTGTACTGCGAATATTTGACGAAGTTTTCATGCGTTGTTATGGACGATGAAACTTATGTCCTGGAGGATTTCAAGCAGCTTCCAGGGCTGGCTTTTTATTCTGTTATGGCCAGAAATGCTACAGCTGAGCATTTCAGAACGAAGAAGGCATCGAAATTTCCCAAAAAATACCTTGTGTGGCAAGCAATTTGCACGTGTGGCAAAAAGAGTAAATCTTTCGTCACTACAGGCACAATCAACAAGGAGATCTATCAGAAAGAGTGTCTGCAGAAGCGATTGCTACCCTTCATCAAAAGTCACAAAGAAAAACCTTTGTTCTGGCCCGATTTGACATCATGCTACTATGCTAAAACTGTGATGGAGTGGTACCAAGCAAATCAAGTGAACATCCCAACAAACATCAATGTCGAATAACCGCTTGTTCAAACAAATTTGGAGAAGTTATTCAGCTTGCTAGAAGAAAAAGCTGAACAACTTCTCCAAATTTGTTTGAACAAACAGTTATTCAACCTTGATGTTTGTTGGGATTGTACCAAAAACCTCAAACCCGCCAAATTGCCCAGAGCTACGACCAATCGAGAGATATTTGGCTCTGATGAAGCGGAAGCTTGCTGGAAAGAAGCAAGGAACCAAAGACATCAAACACTTCCAGCAAATTTGGACAAAGACGGCTTCTATGATTTCTGAAGAGTCTGTACAAACCCTAATGGACGGAGTTAAGCGCAAAGTTCGAAAATTTTATGCAAATACCGAATAACTATGTTTTGTCTACACGAATTGTTAAAACACATCTCATGAATCTGAAATAAACAACTACGACGGAAATATAGTGCGAAATTTATGTTTTATTCATGTTTTGAGGTGTCCGGATTATTGCGGATACAGACGTTACTCAACAAGACAATATGATGATATGAAAGGACAACTAATTGATAGAATATTTTACAACTCCAAGACTCTGAAAGAACCAAACAACATATCAAAGAACTTTGGAATGATGACGTAGCATTAGGTAGACTACAATGCTTGACAAATCGAACTCTTTCCCATAATCTTTTAAGCCAGATCCCATCGGTGTTTTCCTGGGTGCCATCGCCTATATACGTCTGGTGAACTGCCTCTAAAGGACTATCTATTTCACCCAAGTCGCAGCATAGAGGTTTCGACGTGTTCAGCTAGTAACCTGAAAAAAAAAAGAAATGAAAAACTGCTTCACAACGCATCATACTTAATACATCTGAATTTAAAGCTTTTTCAAAGCTCATCAAAAGTTTTGAGTTAGAACTGGTCATGGTTTAGGTTAATTGCATTTCATCTGCAATCATACATGAATCCTGTTGCCAGCGAAACAAGTATTTCAAATACTTTCCATTGCAACGATTTTCCTCGGAACTCAAACCGGATCTCAATCAAGCCTGGAACCAACCTCATTCCGATGCACAGCAAATACCTAAATGTCTGCGTCGGAAGATCACTTCCCAGGAATTCCCTTCCAAAATGTGGTCGCAAAAAAAAACACAACAAGCACAGAAGTGCATCCACCCGAAAAAAACGCATTGACAATGACGGAATTAAAACTCTCACGTCAGAATTCCCACATCCAGTGTAAGTGATTCTCGGATTGTGTTGATAAACAAAACAAAACTCTCCTCACACAAACAATCCCACCCGTTCCGTATGATATTCCACCAAGCGATCGAGAGGTCGACGCCGTCATCGCCGCCGCCACCGCCACCGCCGGCGCATCAACCGAAAGTGGCTGCTGGGTGGCACTTCTGGATTCCAGCGAGTTCCCGATACTGAGAAGAGGCAAAACAGTAGCTCCGTTTCTTGATCTTGCTCCTTTTGGAAGATCGCCGCAGGAGGTGGTATGCGCCCCGAAACAAAAACATACACAATCGCACGCACGGCTATCCGGAGCAACCTGACATCGTGACATCTCCTGCTGACGAAGAGCGGCGGCAGGGAAGAAGAGACCAAAAAAAGCCGCCGTTCGACTTCGGCATGGTAGAAAATAGAAATGTTAATGAGTTAATTAGTGATCAAGCTCAGCTGCTGCCGGTCGGCGGATGACGACGGTGCGGTGGTTGCTTCGGATCTCGCGAGGCAGAGTGTGGATGATGGGAGTGCGATGGGTGGTCGGTGGCTGCGTGTATTCGGATCTGCGTCCCATATTTGGGCCAAAGCAGGCAGACAAAGTTTCAAATAATGATTTTAGATGAACCCCGGCTGCATTCTAGGGTTTGAAGATTGAATTATGAAATTTAGTTTGAAGACTAACGGTGATCCTCAATCCAATGGAGTGAATTGGAATACTGTTGTATAATCGCATTTTTTATAACCACAACCGGAAACCCACTCGATCATTTAAAGCGAGGATCATGGTTCTCCTAGCACGTCGTTGCAACGCCTCATAAATCCTCCAAATAAAGTCATAATCGCATATTCAGCTTCGAGCGTCTTAATAGTCTCCGGATGATGAGTCAAACCGACCAGAGCCTCGCAAATCACCTCCTCCACGCACGCCATAGCTCTCATTCACAGTCGATTTCGTTAATCATCCGCGGGGAGATAATTTTATGTAAATTGAGCTCACGGGACTTTAAGATTGGAAAAGCCTTCGGTAATCGATTTTTCCGTCTCTTCAAAACTGCGTCGGGGGAATCGATAAGCATTAATGTGCGCATTCGGTCAGGGGCCCAACGATTGGGAAACGTGGGAGCTAGATCAGTTCCAGTGTTGTTTGGCGGCCAAGGGGCCATATGTTACGATTAGGCGTGGAATGGAACTCGTGGGGGGGTGTCATTTTGGGTACCGGGAAAAATATGGCGGGGGGGTGGGGGGGGGGGGTTTGGGGGGGGCTTTTTTGGTGGGTTGTGGTTGGGGGGGGTGTGTTTTTTTTTGGGTGGTGTGGGGTGTAAAATAAGGGTTGTGTGGGTTTGTAGGGATTTTTTATTGGGTTTGGGGGGGGTTGGGGGAACGTGGGGAAAAGGTGGTTAAAAATTTTTATTTTTTTTTTATTGGGGGGGTTGTGGTGTAGTTTGGGTTAGTGGGGAATGGACATAAGTGTTCGTAATAAGCATATCGTTTGAATTCTTATTGAATATCAAAGATATCAATTTTAACAGAGTTCAAGTCATCATACAAATAAAACAAATCAAGAATAATTTTCATTCTCCTTTATTCAAAATTCAACATATTGGATAAATTCAGGTGATATAACAAAAACTTTCAAAACAACCTCAAAATAACTGGACAAAAGTATTCGTCTTACATAAAATTGATCAGAAAAGTTAGTTCTGATTAAGTTTTTGAAAACTTTAATAATTCGTATTCAATCCTTTCTGCGAAATAACTGCTTTCAAGCGATTTTGCATTGAATGCACCAGTTTTTCGCATACAGAGGGCTCGATCTTATTCCATTCCTCACGAATAATTTCTTTCAGCTGCTTCTGTGAGGTTATTTGATGTCCCCGAATGCGTCGATCAAGTACATCCCACAAATGTTCAATCGGATTCATGTCCGGTGATTGGGGTGGTGTTTTAAGCTGGTGAGGAGTATTGTAACGCAGCCTTAGACGAACAACTTCTGCGGTGTGCTTTGGATCGTTGTCTTGTTGGAAATAGAAATCGCTTCCTATTTCCAACTTTTCAGCACTCTTCTTCATATTTTGTTTCAAAATATCCAGATATTGCTCCTTTTTCATTATACCATCTATAAACACCAGTTCCCCAACACCAGATGCAGCCATACAGCCCCAGACCATTACTGAAGAACCTCCATGTTTAACAGTGGCTTGAATGTTTTTCTTCTGCAGCTCAGTTCCTGGTTTCCGCCACACTTTAATACGCCCGTCAGACCGATAAACGTTGAATTTGCTCTCATCAGAGAATAGCACCTTATCCCAGAAACTGGTTGGGTGGTTCTGGTACTCTTTAGCGAAGTCAAGTCGTTTAGTTTGATTAACTTTGCTTATCAAAGGCTTCTTACGGCAAACACGTGCATTGTATTGAGCTTTATTCAAAACCCTGCGAACCGTTCTGGAATGAACTTCTTTTCCACTGAAATCTCGTATCTCTGCGCGTACTTTTGACGATGAAGCTTTCGGTTCTTTCTCAATAATTTGTATGATTTTCCGCTTTTCCCTTTCTGATAACTTGCACGGACGACCTTTCCTAGCTTTATTTCCGAAGTTTTCGCTGTTCTTATGTCGTTTGATAATATCCTGAACAGTTGTTCTGGGCCTACCAACACTTTTAGCTATCTCAGCAATAGGTTTATTCAACTTGAATAAATTTAATATGATTTTTCTCTCTTCCACTGTAGTTTCTTTGCCTTTTCTACCCATTTTCTTCGGATGACGATATAAATTATAAAAACAACCGACCCCAACGTCCAGTAAACAATAATGAATAACAAATGACAGTTTCAACTATATGCAGTGTTTCCAGATTGTTTGAAATGCGAAAAACAAGAAAGTTCATTCATATGACGAATACTTTTGTCCACGCTAAAATGTGAAGTTCAACTATCGCCTTCTAGTTTCTGATATAAATGGAGTTGTTTGCACTAAAAAGTGTGCATATAGGATAAAGAAAATGTGGCAAAATATTTTCCATAAGAATAATTCAATTGATAACATACATAATTTCCATAAAGTAACTCATATACTCTAAATGAATGCATGACGAATACTTATGTCCATCAGTGTATGTATTTTGAAGCTTATTGGAGAAATTATAAGGTATGGGGGATTGAACCCGACGAATTTGAGTGTCAAACTTGTCCAAATATGAGTTGCCATTGTTCAAATATGAGTGAGCCTGTTTTGGGAATTTTAATGGTTATTGGAAAGAAAAATGAGGGGAGGGGAAAAGAAGAGATAAGAAAGAATTTCGGGGGGAAAAAAAAAAGGAAATTAAATTTTTTTTTATTGGGTTTGGGGTATTTGGGGGGGGAAAAAAATTAAAAAAAATTTTTATGGGTGGGGGGATTTAGTCAAGAGCTGATGTTTTTAAATCTTCTCATAAAAATTTAAATAAATCGAATTTCCAGGAAGCTTTGTGTCCTTCGGAGTGGCGTTTGGAGAATTCGAAAAGTTACTTGGCGTTATTTTTTTATTCCCTAATACTCGATTGTTTGCAAATATATGCCTCCGTCTTCTGAATTGATCATGAAGGCTTACAGGAATAATTCGCCAATAGGCAACCCAATCGATCATTCAAGCAGAATATCGTAGCTGTTGAACCCGTGCTCGAAAGCTGTATGACAACCTACTAACCATGTCCGGTGAATGCATACTTATGAATCATGAAACCTTTGTAAAGGCTGACTTCAGAGAACTTCCAATACCATTTTTAGAAGGAGGTTTGTTTTAGGGGGAGGGGCGGGGGGGGGTTCTAACCCGAATGTCTCCAAGAAGAAAATTTCCCCTTTTGGGGGGGGGGATTTTGGGAGTTTGGTGTGGTTTAGGGGGGGGGAAAACAAGGTCCAGTTTGTTCCAAAAATCAGAAATCTGCCCAATTGTGCTCAGTTCAAGCTCATTGAAAACTATGGGGAAATTATGAAGAGGCAACAGAGGCTAAAAGGTGCAGTCATTAAAACGACAGCTCAACGACCGTTGATGGGTCGATTTAAGGTAAAAGTTCGAGAATTCTTTCGAAACTGTGACAAATTTGTTTTGTAAGTTTTTCCTAAAATATAAGGAATTGAATGCATTTAAGTTAAAACCATTTTCATATCTATTAATTTTAATCTGAAATAGATCCAAAAAAATGTTGTTCCATTACTAAGTGGGCCATGCTCTACTGAATATTAAAATTAAATAACATTCTGTTTTCTTCAAAGTGTGCATCTTTATAAGCTCTTAAAAATGGCTGTGACCCCTTTCCGTTATGATTTGAACGAAAAATTTATGTGAGAAAAGTTCATTTTTTTGTTGGTCACCCTACCCTAATAAAAAATTACCCTACAACACCCTACCCTAATAAAAAATTACCTTAAACGAACGATATCAAAAATCCTCTAACCATTTCTTTAATGGTTTGGATGATACTCCAAATAGGTCGTTAAGAAAATTATACGAAATACGAAATTTATTAGGGTAGCTTTAATCGTGAAATTTACCTCAACTATTGATACACAAGAGCAATGACTATGTTTTTTTTTAGATAATTTATTTTTTCAAGAAATGGACGAGATTGATTTCATTTTTCAATATTTTCAAGGATCACCCTTAATCTAATTTATATTAAATTAAGGTCCCAATTACAAGCAAAAACCTGACCGAAGACGCTTTGGTTCTTTCATTTTCAATAATTTATTCTCACTAATTTTGAACTCTTGTCCACTGTGCAATGATACTGGCAAGCACGTTATTAAAATACTTAACCAAAATAAGTATACGTATTGAGTTGCTAAGGAAAGAGAAAGTAAACAAAGAGTGTCTTTCAAAACAAAATTATTTTCAGAAAATAATATTATTTCCGAATGGATGAAAATGTACGTGATTTTTTTTCTTAGTGTATATTTGTTATTTGTTGAAATCAGGGACCTGGCAACCGTATCCTATTTACTAGCGTTTGACAGTATGCAACATATCACGGGCCTTATTTGGACCACGGTGACTCTTATATCTCAGTGGTCTATTTTCTTCAGTTGGTAGGGAAGACGGGTGGCGTAGCGGGGTATCAAATGAGATTTAGCAGTGGAGCGAAAGAGTAAGGAATACTCAATAGTGTATTACGCACATAATGACAGTTGTTGATTGTATTTTTGCCTAGGAGTGAAAAGTTATATATTAATGTAAACGGTAGGGGCTAAATGTTTTGTTGTTTTGTTTGCACGTGCCTTTATTTTCTTATTTTTTCCCGAAATATTGGTAAACAAACCTTGCAGCCTGACGCAACATATCCCAATGGCATACACGCAATTCTGTAGCTACTCATTTTTAATTCAAAAATCACTCAGTCTTGCCAAACGGAAACTTACCCAGAAATGGGTAAACATGCATTTACTCAGATTTGAGTGAACAAACCTGTAGACGAAACTGAGTAAAGTTCACTCAAATTTTAACATTTGTAAAATGGGTAGTTTTGACTCATTTTGATGAAAAGGAATATGGTAGTGTGCTTGAATGTCTCAATTATTGTTACTTAGGAAGATGAATTTAAAGCAAAGTGCTTAAAACAGTTCTGAATTTATTCAACATAAAATTAAGTGAACGAGGGTAACAAAGGTTTCATTGAAATTTGTTCAGTATGAATTGCTTCTTTCAAACTTCATTCACACACTTTCGGGAACTGTTTAATATTGTTTGATATAACAGAAAAAAAAAGCTGGTGACTTTTAGTCCGAAAATTTTTGAAACTCTTCCAAATCAGGTCTAACGTTTCCAAAATTATGCTGATAAATTTGTTTGTTCGTTGCCAATTTCAAACTTCTGCCAGCCCGAAATGCGGCACTCAATTCCTGAAATATTTAACATATATACTGACGTGAAATATAAAAGAAAAGAACATGAAACTTACCAACATGCTGCTGATAGCTTCGCCGTCGAGGCATCTCCGTAGATGCTACATTTTATATATTTATTTATAATTTCACTTTAAGTCACTGCGCAAAAATAACTTGTTTGCAGTTGTGCGCCATTTTGAACTTTATAAAGATTTCTATCATAATCATTTACCCAAATCTGGGTAGATTCCACACATCCGAGAAAAACCAGTTTACTCATTTTTTGACAACTCCATACTGCCTGCAAAAATGAGTGCAATCTACTCAGTCACTGGGTAGTTCCAAAATAGCGTGTAGAACACAGGCTTGGCATTGTGAAACTAATCATCTCCTCTACTCGTTTGGTTTAAAATGGAACTGCGAACTTGACATCACATACACTGTTGCATAGGTGTAAAGGAGACAACTTCGGTATGCCAGGCCTGATTTAACTTGATATCCCAAGTAACATTGCTAACACCATCCTGTTTTATTAAGTTTTATTAAAGTTTTATGAAAGCCACTTGAAATCAATTTGGTTTTATTATGGCACCAAGAGGTGCCAATAGGTTTCATATTTTAGTCAGTTTTATGAGAATCTACACAGGTTGTTTACAACGATCTTACAACATTGTTTCTCAAATTCCTTTTACTCTTATCAAAGGTTTTATTTCGACCTTATGAACTCGTAAAATGCCGTTTTAGGATTGATATTATCTTATTATGGTCAGTTCTTTCCATTATAAAACCATGTTACCTCCAGTAAAAGCATTAAAAGGCAAATTGGCACTGAAGGAAGTCACCATAAGACCAAATAGTTTTATAATAGCCATTGCGAAGAAAAATTGGCTTTATGGCAAAACTGTGATTTTTTTTTCAATCGCCATAGTGAAATATAAGAAATAATTGAAGTGTGGAAAAATAAATGCATCAAATTTTCAATGGTATGCAAATAAACTGTAGATCGGAGACTAATTTTGGCATTCTTTTAGATAATCTCATTCAATTCCAAGCACTTTTCAGGAAATTTATGATTAATTTATCGAATATATTTGTTTTAATTTGATTTATGTTGTTGTAAATTCGCATAATTTCCGAGGTGCATTAATTTTCGGCCCTTATCGTGCCAATATTCACCATAAAAATAAATGCGCGTATAATTTGGAGAAAACACAATTTGTTTTGGATATTTTGCTACCAAACAAAATTTGCCGCAACACTAGACCTTTTTTTTTACAGCTAAATGAATCAGAAGAGCAGAGAATCGAGAAACAGAACAACAAAACCCAACCTCGATTTCACAGTGAAGTTTGACAGCTGTGGTCATTTGGCCACATTCTGGTTTTCATGACAGCCAATTGGTTATATGAAAGTTCTCATTCTCTAGAACATTTTCAAAACCTTTAAAAGGTTTTATTAGCTTGGTCTATAGAGCGGGCCATTTTGTACAAATTTCGGCTTTAAAGAAGCATACAGGAGGTGTTGGTAGACAAAACAGTTTTGAATGTAGTTTTATCAACAAAACCAGGAGGAGTGCTATACGGCTGGAATAAAACTAAAATTGGGATTGGATCTATCAGTATGCGTTTAAACATGGCTGAAATTCTCATATACACTATTGAGACCAGCTGACATATTAGAGTCACCTTGATTTGAATAAGGCCCGTCTGACGTTTGTTACTACAGGTAGGAACACCAGCATTGTTTACAAACAATGAATCTTTTGACGTTTGGTTGTTCGAGATGTTGGCTACAAGAAAATTTCTGTCCGCCAGGTCCCTGGGTGAAATGCATCAGCCTAACGTTTAAATGTCACAGTAAAATTTTTGGAAAACTTATCGTTGCAGTTGGAGAATTACGACATACTTATGAGTAAGGCGTATTTGCATAACATAAACATCGAAATTGTTACCACAAAAATGCATTTAAGAACTTGCTGTCTTTAGGTTTTTTAATGAAGCTAATTTGAAGAATTATTTTCTATTTCTTAAATGCCTATTTAAGTGGAAACACTACACAGAAAAAAATAACTAATTTTAACAAACGCGTTAAACTTTACTTCGTTTAATTCCAAGCCAAAGGAGGCGTAAACAACGAAGTTGTTTGCAATATTTCATGCGCCATACAACAATTTTTGCAATCTTTCATACAACAGGCTAGATTTAGGCGTTATCTGGCTTAAATTTACATGAAATATCCCATTACTTTCTGCCAAATCCAGCATTCGCTTTATGTGCATTAACACGTACGTCCCCAACCCCTCTGAAATCGAAAAATTCAAATTTAAAATTAATGATACTCCATCGTTAACCATCGGATTTTGATGCAGTTTTTTGCAATAGATCACAAAATTATCCTAGTTTCATGAAGTTTGTTATGTCGCAAGCTAGGTTTTGCAAAAAAATTGAATATGGCCACTTTTCCGGAGGAGCTCGTATCCCGCAGGACCTCTTTTAGTGGCCAGTATGGTCATAAATCCTCAAAATGTCTTCTGCACAGAAAAAAATCCGTTCTCATATTCCAGAACAAAAAATCACGACATCGTGAACAAACATCAATTCCAAATATGTGACTTTCTACTCATAAACGTGATTCCTTAAATCCTATTTCCATGAAAAGAATCACGATGTCGTGAACTCAATTCATGTCTGTTTGGCATTTCGTAACACAATAAAAATGACTGGGAATCATAATTCTCGATCATAATAACGTGAACTCTTGAATCCATTTGCGTGATTTCGTAAACGTTGTTCATGAACTGTCATTTTATTGTAACGCTTGTAAAAACTCTAGTCAGTCATTGTTGTGAGGTGTAAACGAAAGTGAAAGTTTTAAAATGATTTTGAATTGAGTACCTAGAGAAACATTTCGAAAGTGTTTCTTTACAACGGCAGGTGGTGATGGTTGGAACGTCGAATAAAGCAGCTGGATTTTTAATTGTCTTTGGTGGCGCAGAATACAAAGCCGATAATATTCTTCAGGCTATATGTTTATGCCTACAAGTATCGTTCGTATTAAGCCTTAAGTATGCATCGGATTGTAAAACAGTCTGGATGTTCATACAATCATATTTATTCGGGATACAAGCATTTCTTAACTAAACGACCTAATCCAACCGAATGTATAATTCATAAGAATCCTAAATTTAACCTTTCTTGTTTAACGATAATTTTATTCAATGATTATTCATTTAATTCATACTTACAATAAAATGCAAAACGCATGCATGCGTATAATCGAATACCTTTAGCATTTTTTCTACTCCTCATTCTCATGTTATTTGATTAATTCGTGAATTTTGTTCTTATATTCATGAACAAAAATGTCGTTCCAAATACAGTCCGTGAACTACGTGGCTGCTTTTGTGAACGGTATCACGATATAAATCCGATTTCGGAAACATTAATCATGAATACGTGAACTAAATCATGATTACCAAGAAAAGTTCTCACGTTTTCATGACACACGTTGCATGCAACTGCGTTACTCTTGCGTTATATTAATTTTGCGGAACAAAGTTCACGTATT
Source organism: Aedes koreicus (assembly GCA_024533555.2). Taxonomy (NCBI): domain Eukaryota; kingdom Metazoa; phylum Arthropoda; class Insecta; order Diptera; family Culicidae; genus Aedes; species Aedes koreicus. Next base: position 54,727 of record JAHHFK020002841.1, read on the forward strand.
CATGACTTTTGTTCATGGTGTATTTTCGTAAATGAAATTTTGACTTGTTCTGAAATTCGTGACTCGAGGTTGACGTATTCCGGAACGATTTTTTATCCGTGTGTTGAGACCAGAATAGGGGGGTGGGGGGAATGGAGCTCAAGAAACTAATAGCTGGAAGTAAGTGCGAGAATTTCTATAAACTGTAGTATATCTATGATTGAATTATCCTCTTTCTTAGCATGTTGGATTTCTCGGCTGACTCAAACCTTCGACAAACATTGTGTCCGTACTGTCCGTATGTGTTCGATGTCATTTCCTTGATGAACATTCTGGCATTCGGAAATAAACAATTTTGTTATGCCTGGTCAGGCTGTAAACGTGCCTACTTCCTCTCTTGTCCATCGAAAACTATAACTTCGATATTTGCCCATTTGTTTGACAAATGGAACAGAACGGCGCCACCAGGAATTTTCCACAGACTTTAGAAAAAGAAAACTTTGAATTCAATGTTTTCCAGCTGCTCCAATAAGGCATCAAAAGCCGAATCCTCAATACCTCTGGTAAAAGAAAGTTATTGTGAGATAAAGTTATGATTTAATTTTAAATTCATTTACTGTGAAGCAAAATGCAGCATATTTTTTTCATACAATACACGTGAGTGCTGTTCAGCATCTTCGTCGAACAGCTGGATGTGGCGGTAATGGGATTGGGAAATACTTCTCGGGTTGTTTTTTTTCTTTAGGGCGAATCTACAATTGAGAGATTCTCTCCGAGCTCACTCTCTTTCATTCATTACAGCGCCGTTGTAAAACTTTCGAGGGATTGTTTAGTACAGATCGAAACACAACAGAGCTGGCTAGCATAGTCTACAAATAGTAGAATGAAAAAGGTAAAGATGATTGGAATATGAATGAAATCAAAGAGAGTCTCTCAATGTTGGATTCGCCTTAAAGAAAAAAAAAAAAAAAAAAAACAACCTAGACTTGATACCTTTTTTTCGGCATGATATTGGCGAGATCCAGGAGACACTTCACTTCTTTGCTTAGAAACCAGAATTTTATCTGAGTTTCATGCGTATGTTGCTGCATTAATTTCTTTTAACGGAGTTTCGCCAGCTGCAGCTTCTTATTCATGATTCGCAAGTCCTCTTGAATATTTCAGATCCTCTCGATGGTAACCATACAATTACAATACATTAATATTAAATAACATTGTAACCTAGTGCCAACCATGAACCTAAGTGTTCATGTATCAGATAAATGAAAAATGCAAATTGTCTTTACAATAGATCTACCAAGTCACCCCATATGCTAGAATTTTCAACAATTGTGAAATAAAATAAACTTAGATTTGTTCGGGTAAAACATATATTTTCTATAGTTTTATGTATATGAACTATAGAAAATACCCCCTTATTCTATTGTCGATGTCTCAATTGACATTAGATTTTATTGTGGAAACAGTAACTTTTGTTGTTATGTTATTGTCATGAACAATACATTTAATTGTATACACTATTAATTCGATTTTATGGTTTTAATACATTTAAATGTAAATCTATGAGAATTTATTTTTCAGCTAGCTGAGCCAGTGCCTGGCTGCAGACGTTCTGCTTTTTCAAAATATGTAGGATATGTAGGTTGATGGTTTTCATCCCGCCTCCAATTTGCTTCAAAAAAAATGCCGTTAGTTGAAGTTGCTAAGCGATACTTATCATGTCTCCACTTATTAATTTCATCTCTTACCTCATTCTTTGTTTCACTCAAAATTTCGCCAAAATAAACAGGTAGATCAAAAGTTCATTTGTATTCTTTTTTTTTTTTGTAAAACTTGATTTCGTTGCGTGACAAATTCATCAAAACAACACCACAACAGTTTACAACGTCAATTTCCCAGGGCTGCCAGGTTATATCTTCAAGAAGTACAAATTTCAAAAGTGTACCACAGAGTGCCAAACAGGTTCCGTTATGGTGTAAGATTTTCTACTACGGCATGCCTGGCACACTGTTCTTAGCGACTCACCCCTTGACACAGACACGCTTTATGTACAAAATGTATCTGACATCCACCTGGCATGTTATTGAAAATACAAATAAGGTATTTGACAGCCATAGAAGAACCTTCTTCGGGAACTTGGTGTGGGAGATGTACAGTCCTTGCACTCATTGCCATCCAGGGTCACATACAGTACCCTGCAGTTTTGCGTATTTCGCCTTGTAGAACATAATAACCGTTGAAACACATGTTATATTTTGGGTTAAAAGTTTGTTCTAGTTATAGTATTCGTGTCACCACTTTCGTTACAACATAGTTATATTAAACACATTCATATTGGTAAATGTTTCGTAACTTTGATGAAATTCGATGTGACAAAAGAAAAAAACCCACCCTAGATAATTCTAGTTTTGTACAATTTAACATCGATACACCCCTCGCATTATTTTGTTTTGACATTTCAATGATCCTGCAACACTGTTTAATGACGTTTTGTAACAGTTTTACTTGGTTGTGAGATATTACGCGTGAATCAGGTGATTTTTATTAGAAAAAGGATGGAGGGCAAACAAATTTCACTGCAGATCCGGAAATTAGTTGTAGTGGATTGTAAAAAACACATTTTGCAATGAGTGATTGCGAAAAAGTTTGGGATCAGCCGAGGAGCGGTCCGCGCGATATATAAGAAACATCAAACTTTTGGATCGGTGGGTGATAAACCAGGTAGAGACCTAGCACGGAAGACTGACCAACAAACCGATGCTAGAATAATTCGCGAAATCAAAAAAGAAGCTCGGGAACATGCTGATAAGCCTCAAGAATTATGAAGACGAGTGCTCTGGACCGACGAATTGAAAATTGAAATCTTCAACCGGAAGTGGCGTGATCGGGTTTGGCGAAACGATGGAGAAAGTCTTCAGGAACGTCATTTGCAAGGAATTGTAAAACACGGCGATGGGAACTTGATGATGTGGGGATGTTTTTCTTTTGCTGGTATTGGAAACTTGGTTCGCATTAATGGAATTATGACAGCAGACATATAGGGTAGGGAACGGCTTAATCAGGGGTCACTATTTTAATCAGTTGCTAGGAAATAGGTCTATAACTCCTACATTTCCCAAATTATTTCACTTTTAATGCTACGATCATAAGCTTTATCTATTGGGTCAATGATTCGATGTATGAAATATGATTGATTACCAATTTATTTCTGTCATTTTGAAGATTTAAAATACATCATCTAGAAACCATCAGTTTCTTACCGGCTGAAGAAGTTTGCTCACGTGTACCGGAGAACATGTCTTCATCAGCTCTCTCTCACAACTAGGCTTGTTGCCAGAATGTGATGTTGAACATTGAGTTAAATTTATTACATATTTAGATAATCTGAAATCGCTATTTATTTCTTGTTTCTTCAGGTCATTGGAGGATGATCTATGCTTATGACTAAATTGTGCATCATCTGGCACTATCATATGCAATTAAAAAAAAATGTTTCGGAGCTGTCCAATAGTACTCAACGATAAATAATGCTTCGCTGTTGAGCGGCAGCTATGGCACCACTGTTGCTTTTGAGAGAGCCCATGTTTCCTCTCTTCTTTGTTAACCATGGATATAGCGCACCGGTAATGTAACGTGAAGCCTGCTGTCTCTTGCATTTGTTTGTTTTTAAACGAAGCATCCCGTTTGTCGTCACAGTCGCTTTGGCTAACATTTGCGTGAGAGTAAATGAAATAAGAAATATACATTGCCAATCTAAAGATCAATGACTAATTAAAAGTGTGTTCGTGTAGGTCTGTCTCATAACCTGGTAGCAGACGAGTTTGTGATCGTAGCAAATGACATGTTTTGGTTGATTGTTTTCGAGAGCGAATTGGTAAAACGAAGGTGCGGGTTGAGGAAATTGACGTTTGCAGCAAATCGTCAACTGGCCTATTTCATTTCGCCTTCGCACACATGCACACATGGCCTATTTCATTTCGCCTTCGCACACATCGCACTCATACAATATTGTTAGGTTATGTACAGATTGAGGAGCTGAAGGAAACCTTTTTTTAATCGGAAAGCAATCCGCATGCGTTTAAGAAGTCCCTGCAATTGGGAACTTTATTCCATGGCTATGAAATTTTCTGAGCCTAATGCTCGTTGCTAAAGGTATGTTCCGATAGACCAGACGTAAGCAGAGGGATTAATGTCCGAATATTGGCAGTTCTAATTATAGGTTACATACAGCTTCATCAAATGTCTCAGGTGCTGACTAAACTGCTTAAAACCCGTCCCGTACCCTATATAGACATTTTGTACGAAAACATCGAGGAGTCTTTATTGCAGGTCGGGTTGGAAAACAACTTTATTTTCTACAAGATAATGACCCAAAGCATACAGCAAAAAAGATAAAATCTTTTTTTTCGTTCAAATCGCATAAAACCATTTGAATGGCCAATTCAAAGTCCAGATTTGAACCCAATTGAAAATTTTTGGTCAATTCTGGACAACGAAGTGAATATCTGGCTTTCAATAGACCCACAGCATTTACAAAACTTAGCTGATAGTATGCCAACAAGTCTTCAGGAAGATCTTAAGGCCAAAAGAGGTCACAATAATTACTAAAGTTATTGTTTTCTGCTTTATGCTATCGTTTTGAATATATATTTGTAGGTTGGCTTTTCCTTATGTCATTTCTATTTCTGATTAAAGTGCAATAAACATGTGATATGTAACGTAATAATAAAAAAAAGCTATTTGACTGACCACAAAATATCAATACCAAACCATCATTATTTATTTCAGTTTATTATATCGCAATAATACTGTTATTTTTCATGTTGTAACAAAATATTATCTGAACACCATACGTGGGCTTTTTCTTGTGCCGGTCAGTGTATGGGGCTTGCTGCTCTTAGACGGCCGGCTTGAATCTGCGCTTAAACTTGACGATGTCCATAGACTGGAGCTACTTTTTCACGGTTTGTCCGGTTTCACCGACCTCCCGGTTCAGGGCACGGAAGGATTTCGCCACGTGTCCAACGCTTTTGCGCTTCAGCTTTTGCTGGACTTTCTGGTCGCGCAGGACCGTCGGTCTCGGTGCTCTTGTAGATGCCGGATCTGCTGTATCCCATCGACACGAAGTGCTCCACGATGGTGGATTTGTTCACCCCGGGGTAGGTGGTTAGATAGAACATACCGTTGAACGGGGGCTTCTGCCATGCTCTCTGCAAAACAACGAATTTCACTGTCAAAGTCAAAGGGTACTTTGATTGGCGATGCATACACACTTAGAAAATTTTACAGTATTCGGTAATTTTTTACCGAACTTTCAACAGCTGAACGTTCGGTAATCAGATTTAACGGATTTCGGTAAAAAATGACAAGTTCCGGTAAATTTTTTACCGGAATACTGTAAAATTTCACCGAAATCCGGTAAATCAGATTACCGAACGTTCAGCTGTTGAAGTTCGGTAAAGAATTACCGAATACTGTAAAATTTTCTAAGTGTGTAGTTCGTTTCGCCTCTAGAACAGCTTTCTTAGACCAGATCTCAGCTCTACATTTAGATTTGAATAGCTTTATGCACGTCACACAGAGAATTGGCTAACTGCTTATTTTGAAATTGGGTGGCTTTGAAGTTTATTCACTCGTACAAAATTGTATTTCATGTTTTTTAATAAAACCTTTTTTCTTTCATTTTAGGTATGCATTCCAAAATGGAATCCTTCCATGTCAGATGTAAGCAATACGTCGACTCGTGTACATTGTTGACTGATTAACATTATATTGTAAATACAAAAAAAAACAACTCATTGAAAACCATCAATCCAGCTTTCCCATCAGCTGATTTACATATCAATCACTCCCAAGCATTTCACAAGAAACAACCGGTGAAAATCTCAGCTCGAATGCGACTGAACCTATTCCTAATCACTGGCTTTCCAAATCATCCCCTCCCCGTGGTGTTCGAGTCTTGTTAGTACAAATCACTTACCCCGGTGCCAGTTAGCGAAATTGACAATATAATAAAGCGCGCAAGATGCAAATTGAACCTCCTGGCTAAATCGGCCGTTGTACAATCCAGCCTGGCTTAGACAACCAGACGCGCGCGGAGGAAGACTCGTTAGAAATTAAGAGACTAAACTTACAGCACCATCGCCGGCTAAGTAAGTAATTTGAGCATTTCGCGTCTGTAGCGAGCTGGTCAGCAAACAGCAGGCTTATTCGCTTGCGGTAATTTGCACACTTTGCTACATGCAGCACACACATAGACAAAGAGAGAGAGAGAGATGGGAATGGAGTTAATAGCGTTGAACTACGTGTTACCTCCGCACTAGGTCTAGGTGCCGTGTCGTCTTCGAACTCCCCCCTTGGTGGTCCGACGTCGGTCGTAACGAAGCGCTTTCGGGAAGATGTTGCAAATGTATTACCATTCAATTGTCAGAAGCTATTACCGCTCGTTGGATTGATTAATTTACGAGTGTAGGAAATCTGTTTGAGGGATTGCTTATTTTCGTGTGTCTGCTGAGCTGACGGCTTTCGTGCACTGCGTTCCTTTCCAGTTCGTTGCCTTCGAGTAGTTGGATGCTATCGAGAAGGGCAGCGCGACCTTAAGCTCACGAGCTTTGTAGGTTGTGAAACTTATTCCGCTGCAATGTTGGTTATTATTAATAGCCACCCAGCGAGAGGATCCACCAGGCAAAGGCGAAATCAAAGCCATAAATTATGAATATTGTCCCTACGGTCTTGTTCCGAAAGCAGAAGCTCGGGGGGAAAGAAGAACTCAGTTGTCTTTGACCACAGTAGTAAATTAATTTGTTGCTTTTGTCTTGAACGGTGCATTTGCAATTGCGGGAGCTTGCCGAAGACAAATTCTGCCTACGGGATGATTTATGGGTCCATTCGGTATGGGACATATCACAGTGTAAGGTTAACTACATGGTGATTTATTAGATTCCATGTCATTGACCGCTAAGCATGCCAGATTGGCAGTGATTCCGGCATCCACTCCGGCATGATCTTGTTCTTATGAGGAATTCAACTCCAAAAAAGTAGTGTAAAATGCATTTCCATTCATCATTTCGACGAAGCATTCATTCATAAACTGAAATCGATGATCTATTGTACTGGGGAACACACGACGACAGTTCGCTATAAATTACAACGAAATGTTTTTAAACTCAAGTTGATCGAACTCGGTGCGGGTCATAAATCATCGAATTATGGAAGTCGTTTGATTTGCTTGTTTTGAACCGGTATGCGCGTGAGCCGGGGAATGCAGCTGCCTGTGATGCACGACAAAAAAAATGGCACAGGATCGCTTCGGAGGTTTCGTAGCCCGTGCGAGATCCCTGAATGACGCACCGAGGCCACACACCGAGCGCAACGAACGGCGAGGATTATAATTTGAGGACTGAGTCATCATCCTTCGATTTGTCAGGTCAGGTTTCTGAATCAATATATGTGGCGTTAATGCAGCGATTTATCGTGAGTCGTTCAGGAATTGATTGCATAGGGGGTTGTGTGGATTAATGATTAATTGGGTAGTGATCTGGAATATAACTGATTTACTTGTTCTCTTACGACAGTTGAGATTTGACCATGAAAAATTAATATATCAGTTCCAAAATTTCAAAGGAACGAATATGTTTTCATAAGCAATGGCTTTCAATGTCAGTTTCTTCCGTGCTAGAAAGGCCACATAAACAAATTAGCACACTGCCAAGAAAGGGAAATTTTTTTTTTGGGGGGGGGGAATTTTAAAAATTAGGGGGTTAAATAAATTATTAAAAAAAAACGCTTTCATTTTAATATGGGGGTGGTAAATAAAAAAATTAAATAATTTTTGTTTTGTTTTTAAAATAAAAAAAAAAATTATTGGGGGGGGGGGGGGGGGGTAAAAAAAAAAAAAGAAAAAGAAAAAAGGGACATTTTCAGCTTAAGTTTGTCATTTTTGAGCAAAGTTATCCGCCATAAAGTTAATTCTAGTAGTAAAGTCCTGCTTATAGCGTTAATGAAAACTGGGGAAATCCATGTTTTCATATGATTAAAATATATAACTTTCTTTTTTTTTGTCAGATTTTCTGATAATCTGACGTTTGGATTTTTTTTGCAGCGTAAAATTATGTTTTTAAATCATTTTAAATATTGCGAAAAGTGCTCGTTAAAGTGTGTGCAAGCAAATATTTTTGTCACTAAGAGGACAAGCCGTGTAAACATGTTTTATGAAGATATTTCGGTGACCATGTTTGTCTAGTGTTGTGGTCAAAGGGTCACTCCCGCGTGCAGTAAAAAGTGCCTCGGAATGAGGCACATATACGCTCAGTTGTTGGGTTTTCCAATAGGAAGTGCGTTTTTCGCAGAACAATAAGTGGAATCAGGAACCCCAACGTGATGGTGGCAATGGTGGAAGAGCAAACGCTGGACCTCGGTAGTGAAAAAGCTAGACTGCGGCAGTAAAGAAGTGAGTAAATGACCTTCAAGAGGAGTTTGTAGGATAAGGTGACGTGTATAAATTGTGATTCCGTTTTTAATTTGTGAACTGAGATTGTAAAAAAGGGGAAGAAAATCGTGAAACATACTTTTTTTTTTATTATAAAGTGTGTTTGAGCTGATAAGCAGAAAGCTAAGCTCATAAAGAAATTGTTTGTGAAGTTGACCAACAGCTAGATATTGGTGGTACCTTTTTCTTGAAACAGCCCAGCACGAAGATGCGGATCTGCAATGCGTTTTAATGGTGCCATTTGGACGTTGAGATTTAGTGCTCTTGTAGTTGAACTGGTAAATTCAAGATTATGTAGACAATCATCTAACAGACCATCTACGTTTGGACTGAGACACTAAACGGCATTGCTACAATATGGTATTGAACTGATGACTGACTTGGTAAGCTCGTTCTATTTTTACTCATAATGTCTAAACGGTTCCAGACATAGAGCGAGTAATGGTGCTATAACCATAAGCCATAGGGAGCTAGGACTGTACTTAATGCAAAAGTCCCAACCGCTTGAAGATAAATGGAGCATCACTTAACCTTCTTAGACTCGATGCTCCCACCGACCATTTTTAAATAAATTTTTGTTCTGTACACAAAACAGGGCATTCTGTTCAACTATTCTCTCCGACTATTCATTCCATTTTTCCTTTGGTATCTACTGAAGGCTACGTGGGTTCCCCGTGTTTTCTTAAGGTAGATACCAAATTCTCCCTCTCACGAGGAGCGTCTTCGTGGAGATTATTGCGTGAAGAAACGTATCAGTAACTGGTTTCGTTTCATGGTGGCCTGCAATGTCTTCAACGAATTATTCCTCATCGTAGCTCCATCCACGAGGTGTGCAAATGTCAATGCTAATGCTAATGCTAATGCTAATCAAAAATTAGCTCTCAATTAATAACTGTGGAAGTGCATTTAGAACACTAAGTTGAGAGCAAGCAATAAGCTAATTGTGAAAGCAATAAGCTTGAAATGCTAAATAAGTAAGTAAGTATGTGCAACTATTGAAAAAAACAATTTCAAAATATCACTTTGCATAGATCGACAAAGATTTCTCATTAGGGCCTAACTGACAAACGTGAACAATGGCTTCTTCCGTAAATTTCTCATGGCACAAGGCTAGGCATGTAAGCCTTCAATTCTATCGGATAGGTGACCTCTTCCTCTTCGAAATAACCTTGGGGGATTGATAACGCGAGTTTTCAATGACGATAAATTCAACGGAAAAATATGTTGCTTACGTTCTTCAGTTAGAGACCTAGTGAAAAAATCTTTGTCCAATTGTTGATTTAGTCTAAAATGATATTTTAACTTTTGTCAGAAAATTCAATGTGTATGAGATATTCACATCATTACCACCGTTAAGATGATCCTGAATATCTGAATTCTTTCACTGATTTTCACTTAATCTTGCCTAATCTCAACATTCGCCCTTCAACGGGGCTTATCTTCCCTTCGAATCCACCATTTCCACCCCAGGCGAAGATTTCTACTTTTTCGAAGCATCCGCCACCTGTGCCGGAGTTGCGAGTTGCAAGTCTTCATTGTAATTCCCGCCAGATGCTCGCCCCGTTGTCATTGTTACTGCCAGCACAAGTCTCACATTTCAATTAGCGAGTGGCTGTGAGTCATTCCGTCATCCATCAGGCTCAGACACAATCCGATACCAGGAATGACGAGCCGCAAAAACAAAAAAAAAAATGTTTATATGAAGAACGGGTTATGACTTGGGCTCCGGTAATTATATTGCAACATCCAAGAACCCCTCAAAACAATATCCGCAGATTCGAAGAAGGGAGGGAATGACTCTCCTAACGTTTACTAATGATTTAATTGCCATTCAGTTTATATCCTCTCAGACTGATGGTATTATTTTCCATGTTTCTTTCTTCATCCTCTTCTTCTTATGCGCAACCGGCGAAATCCGCGCGCGCGATTTGGACTCGGAGCCATGCCAAAGATGCAAAGTGAACGCAAAGAGGAGCTGCGACAAACTCACGACCTAGGTGGTCCCTCCACCTCCAGTCGACGGCGGCGGATGGACGGAGATGCTGGAATATCGTTGCCGGAGAGCGAGCGGTGGCATTCTGGAGTTGCTCAATGGCATTTTTTTTTCGCTTCGACTTGATCACGATTAACCAAATGAAGAGGCTTTTTGATGGATTCATTAGTGGGGCGAGAAGTGTAGGGCGGCTTATCTCAATTGTGGTTTCCGGTTTTTTTCTCTCTCGAAGCTAGCTTGAAATGGAGCGTATTTAAAGACAATCCGTCACTTTTAACGGTCATCGATGTCCAAGCGGAGAGGTTTTATCTTAATTGATGTGCTTTTCAAGGAATGAGTGTCGCGAAATGGTTCTGGTCGAAGGAGCAATGCCGATTTAGAAGGTTTGTTTTTTGTGGGGGTATGAGGCAAAAGAGGCGGCGGGGGGATGTTGGGTGTATTTTGTATTTGTATTCATTGTATTCATTCATCCGACAGCAAGGTCTTAATAAATAAATTAAACCAAACAAGTATTAAAAACTGCCCAAAAATGGGAAAGTTAAAAAATATGTACAAAATAAATAGAAACAATCAGTCATGGCGATTCCGTAGGCGCTTTCGAAACGCGTTAGAAGAGATGTTGAAATCGAACAGACTATAGTTTTCTTGGAACCTTCGGTTTATCGCATCGACAGGATTGTTTGATCCGTACTGTGTTCGTTTCGGTGGTAGGCACAATAGCTCTCTAGATCGCTGCACTCGTTGAGGGGCATAGATGTTGAGCTGACCGAGCAATGCAGGACAGTTCGCTTCGGAACGTAAAATCTAGGCGCTGAAGATGGATTGGTTGAACTTGCGTCTGTCCACAGGTGGTTCAATACCAAGTAGAGCACTGCGATGTTCGTAAGGTGGAAACGGACTGCGGTAGAGTACGCAGAGCACACCTTAAAAATTTACGCTATACTGACTCGATTCGTGAAATCCACTAATATCCATCATGACCAAAAGCCAGCAGCAAACTCCAAAAATAGATCTGACTAATGAACAATACAAGCATCGCAAACAGAGAGGGTCGTCAAATTAACTTGATAACTTGAAAATAAATCCAAGTTGTCGATATGCTCGATCTACTATTTCCGAATAGTGAGTTGATAGTCCAGCATCACACTCCAATCATTGACATTATCGACTCGATTTAGAACAGTGCCGTAGCATAGCATACAGGGTGTCCGAATATTTTCCGTACAACGAAATGCTGCGATGCCCAATAAGCTATTGTGTCAGTAAGGCTGTGTTCCAATTCGCGAATTAAATTTTATTTTACTTAAACTTGACAGATGGAAAATAATCGATTAATCGATTAAAACCCCTATGTTATTGATCAACAAGCTTTCGATAAGATGTCTGTCAAAATTGAGTTGCCGTCTGTCAGAAATAAGTCAGCTCGAGTAGCAAACTTAATCGATTATTTCCATCTGGCAAGTTTAAGTGAAAATTAAAATTTATTCGCGAATTGGAACACAGCTTAAGTAGCTTCTAATATACCGCTTGATTCACTTTCATCACTTTGTCGATGAAAATCAAAGGGTTTTTGCTGGAATGAGTAATTCCAGCCCAAACCATGACAGAAGGGGGATGATGACTCCTTGAAATACTTCCATGAATTTTGGAAGTTCTGAAGAACCTTAGCTTTTCTCAGCCGGTTTGCTTTCATGGTGTCATTCTAGTACGGTGCGGTTTTTTTCTCTCCCTCCGCATTCATCTAGCGTTCCAAGCTGTTGGTATCGTTTTATTGCGTCACTCACTGTAGATTTTGCCATATTCAGGGTGTTAGTTTCTACCATGGTTTTTCTTTCTGTGTAGAAGAATTTCATTGACAAAACATTTATCTTCAATCTACGCCGTATCATGTCAGTTTGAACGTAATTTTCTCTTGCATAACCTTCGATAAACTTCTTGTGCATATGTAGCACTGAGATTAACTCAATCATCCCCCATTCTTGACATAAATAAGGGGTTCAAACTTCTATCAGAACATGCTGCTTTCCCCACGAAATACACATTTTGTGTTTTAGTTGCTTCTCATGTTTGGTTGAAATTTCTGTTTCATTTGTATGAGACCCCCCCCCCCCCCCGCCGTAGAGGGGCGGAGTCTCGAACCACCATAGAAAAAAATCCTGCCAAAACCTCCGCATGCCAAATTTTGTTCCAGTTGCTTGATTAGTTCTCGAGTTATGCACAAATTTGTGTTTTATTTGTATGGGAGCCCTTTAATTTTAGACGGGGAGTCTCAAACCATCATAAGAACCTATTTTAGCCCCAAATACCCCTGCATACTAATGTTCATAACAGTAGGAAGAATTCTCTGTTGGTTGATTTGTGTTTCGTGCGTCTCACCCCCCACCCGTATGATGGCCCCCCCCCCCTCCCCCCTCCCGGGAGTTATGCAGAAAAAATCTGTTTTGTGTGGGGCCCCCCCCCCTTCAGACGGGGGAGGAGTCTCGAACCATCATAAAAACCTTTTCCGGTCCCTAAAAACCCCTGCATACAAATTTTCATAACAGTAGGAAGAATTCTCATGTTTGGTTTAAAATTGTGTTTCATTTGTATGAGAGCCCCTCCCTACCAGAAAGAGGAGGGGTCTCGAACCACCGTAGGAACATTTATTGCCTCCAAAATCCTCACATGAAAAAAAAATTCCATTTGCTTTCTTAGTTCTAGAGTTATGCAGAAATTTCAGTTTCATTTGTATTACAGCTCCTTCCCCCTTCTATGAGAGGGAGGAGTCTCGAACTACCGTGGAAACATTTCTTGCCTTCAAAAACCTCCGCATGCCAAATTTGGTTCCATTTGCTTGATTAGTTTGCAAGTTATGCAGAAATGATTGTTTCATTTGTATGCCCCCCCCCCCCCTTCCAGACGGGGAAGGAGTCTCGAACCATCATAAGAACTTTCTCCGGTCCCAAAAACTCCTGCATACAAATTTTCATACCAGTGGGGATAGTTCATATGTTTGGTTAAAACTTGTGTTTCATTTGTATGAGCCCCCTTCCCAAAGAGAAAAGGGTCTCAAACCACCGAAAAAACATTTCTTGCCTTCAAAAACCACCACATGCCAAATTTGGTTCCATTCGCTTGATTAGTTCTCGAGTTATGCAGAAATTTGTGTTTCATTTGTATGGGAGCCCCCCCCTTCCAGACGGGGGAGGAGTCTCGAACCATCATAAAAACCTTTTCCGGTCCCAAAAACCCCTGCATTCAAATTTTCATGACAGTAGGAAGAATTCTCATGTTTTGTTTAAAATTGTGTTTCATTTGTATGAGAGCCTCTCCCTACCAGAAAGAGGAGGGGTCTCGAACCACCGTAAAAACATTTCTTGCCTCCAAAATCCTCACATGCCAAAAGAAATTCCATTTGCTTTCGTAGTTCTAGAGTTACGCAGAAATTTCAGTTTCATTTGTATTACAGCTCCTTCCCCCTTCTAGAAGAGGGGAGGGGTCTAGAACTACCGTGGAAACATTTCTTGCCTTCAAAAACCTCCACATGCCAAATTTGGTTCCATTTGCTTGATTAGTTTGTGAGTTATGCAGAAATGATTGTTTCATTTGCATCCCCCCGCCGCCCCCCCTTCTAGAGAGGGGAAGGAGTTTCAAACTATCATAAGAACCTTTTCCGGCCCCAAAACTCCTGCATACAAAATTTCACGCCGATTGGGGACAGTTCAGTAGTTTTTGGTTCTATAAGTTCCCAGACAGACAGACAGACAGACAGACAGACAGACAGACAGACAGACAGACAGACAGACAGACAGACAGACAGACAGACAGACAGACAGACAGACAGACAGACAGACAGACAGACAGACAGACAGACAGACAGACAGACAGACAGACAGACAGACAGACAGACAGACAGACAGACAGACAGACAGACAGCCTGTCTTACATTTGTCTGACAGCCAGACGCCTAGACAGAAGACAGACAGAGGGAAGACAGAGACGACAGTAGACAGATTGACAGACATCCAGACAGCCCGACATGACAGACAGACACCCAGTTGCTGTCTTAGTTCGAGAGTTAGACAGAAATTTCAGTTTCATTTGTATTACAGCTCCCCCCCCCCCCTTCTAGGAGAGGAGAGGGGTCTCAAACTACCATAGAAACATTTTTCGCCTTCAGAAAACCTCCACATGCCAAATTTGGTTCCATTTGCTTGATTAGTTCTTGAGTTATGCAGAAACTTCTGTTTCATTTGCATGGAAGCTTCCCCTTCTAGAGAGGGGAAGGGTTTCAAACTATCATAAGATCCTTTTCCGGCCCCAAAAACTCCTGCATACAAAATTTCACGCCGATTTGAACCGATCAGTAGTTTTCGATTCTATAAGTTCCGGGGGGGACAGACAGACAGACAGACAGACAGACAGACAGACAGACAGACAGACAGACAGACAGACAGACAGACAGACAGACAGACAGACAGACAGACAGACAGACAGACAGACAGACAGACAGACAGACAGACAGACAGACAGACAGACAGACAGACAGACAGACAGACAGACAGACAGACAGACAGACAGACAGACAGAAAAAAAAAAAAAAAAAAAAAAAAAAAAAAAAAAAAAAAAAAAAAAAAAAAAAAAAAAAAAAAAAAAAAAAAAAAAAAAAAAAAAAAAAAAAAAAAAAAAAAAAAAAAAAAAAAAAAAAAAAAAAAAAAAAAAAAAAAAAAAAAAAAAAAAAAAAGAGAAAGAAAAAAGAGAGAGAGAGAGAGAGAGAAGAAGAAGAAAAACAGTACATTTGAACGACATTTAAAATGGATTTTAAACAAATCCCCGGAAGAAAATTTTCCGGGTGGTCTGGATCAAAAAACTTTTGACATTCATTTGTTGATGGTTCATTGACGAAGCTTACTTCAATTGGTGAAAAAATGTTAACTCAATTGATTTAGAGACGCATCTTGAAACACCTGTATGGATAATGGATATTTGAGAAAACAAAATTAATTGTGCACAATGGGACATCTACACTCACTTTCGTAGAACATTCTGCCTTCAAAAGATAGCAAATAGCATGCTGAGCTTCATTAAGAGTTAGCCACAATTTTAAAGTCCATACACTATTAAAATATTATACATTACAAATGTAAGGCCAATTTTGGAATACTGCAACCTGAGTATGGAACCCGTACGTGCATCAAGACGAACGCATAGAATCCGTCCAAAAGCAATTTATTTTATATGCCCTAAGGAAATTGAATTGGACTGTGTTTCCACTGCCATCTTATGAAGCACGCTGCATGCTTATCAATTTACAGACACTTAAGGAAGTTTTCAATGCTTTTCTACGTCAATGACATTATTTCACAACGTATAAAATCAGAAGAACTACTCTCGCAATCTTAGAACACGGAAATTATTCTTAGAAAAGTCATACAGAACAAATTATAGTGGCAAAAAATCGAGCACGATAACTGATACGCAGAATAACTTACATTGACGAAATCATCGGCATCACTATTTCTAAAGAAGACGTAAAATCTCGTCTAAAAGACAACAGAAATAATGTATACAAATGTAAGTAGAACATTGTTACCATTGTATGTAGTCTACATTGCTTGACGAAATAAAATAAAATAAATAAATAAATAAATTATAAATTTGTTTTTGCTGATAAGTTTGTACAGAAATTAATGATTTGGCAAGGAATCTGCAGTTGTGGCTTTAAAACTAAGGTTTTCATCACATCTCACACAATGACGTCGAAGGTTTACATTAAAAAGTGTCTGAAAAAGATTTTAAACAGCTTCCGGGTCTGACTTTTTATACCGATGCAAAGGAACGCCGTTGCCAAGCATTTCCGGACAAAGAAGGTGTCTCAATTCCCGAAGAAGTATTCGATTTTGCAGGCCAAATGTAATTGTTGTCGGAAATCTAAAAGTTTCGTCTCTACCAGCACTATCAATAAGGATGTGTACGAGAAAGAATGTCTGCAAAAGCGGTTGCTACCGTTTATCAGAAGCCACGACTCTCCAGCTCTGTTTTGATCTGATTTGGCCTCTTGTAACTATGCGAAATCCGTCCTGGATTGGTAAAACAGTCAATCCACTAAACTTGCCAGAACTTCGCCCTTTACAGAAATACTGGGCTTTAGCTAAGCGGAAACTGTTCGAAACTAAGAAGAAAGCAAATATTCCATACATGTTGCTGAGCTGGCAGCAATCAATTTCGTATTGTGGATAATTTCCGACATGCCCATAGACCATTATTTCATCTTCTCGGATAGTCTCAGTTCTATTGAGGCCCTCCGGTCGATGAAAACAGTGAGGCACTCATCTTACTTTCTTTCAAAAATAAGGGAGCAGATGTGTGCGTTGCTCGAAAGATCATTTAGAATTACCTTTGCATGGGTCCCCTCACATTGCTTAATTCCAGGCAATGAGAGGGCGGACTCTCTAGCAAAGGTGGGCGCAAAAAAAGAGATTTTTGAAAGAAGAATTTCACATGATGAATTTTTCCCATGATTACGTCAGAGTTTTCTTCAAAGTTGGTTAAACGATTGGACAAGTAATTCTCTTGGGCGGTGGCTACATTCCCTTATTCCAAATGTTTTGTCGAGATCGTGGTTCAAAGGTCTGGATGTAAGTCGTGGTTTCATTCGTGTGATGACTTATGTCCAACCACTACTCGCTAGACGCACATCTCTACAGAATTAACCTCGTCGATAGCAATGTATGTAGGTGCGGAACCGGTTATGATGACATCGATCACGCAGTTTGGCATTGCCCGGGTAATGATGCCTCCAGAGCACGACTATTGGATACCCTAGTTGCCCGAGGTAGACAACCCTCCCGCGAGGTAAGAGATGTTTTGGGAATGCGTGATCTCCCCTACATGCAAGCGATTTACGAATTCCTTTGTTTGTCTGATCTAAGAGTGTAATGTCATTACCCCCTCTCCTCCAGCCTAGTAAATTCCCTGCCATTGTGTTCCAGTTAACTATCTGAGAAGGGAAGGAGGATAATTAAAAAAAAAAAAAAAGAGGGGGAGGTTAAAGGTGTGTGACACTAGTCGGCAGTGTTTCACTCCCTTCAAGTATATATGTTGAATTTTATAGATTTCGCCACGCTGAATTCAAATATGGGCTCAGAAATGCTGTAACACGTCCAGTTTTTGAGAAAAATGTGATTAAAATTCACAAAAACACGTATTTCCGTAGTAATATGATCTACCTCATCAACAACCAGAATATTGGCTCTGCCCTTTGCAAGTTGGACTTGGATTTTATGGAATGGACCTCCCTGAATCCATTCGTGAACACAGATTTTTCGTAACACGTAAGATTGATGAAATAAACCGGGTTTTCATTCACAAAATTACGAATTTTCATGAAAATCAAGATTTCCTATTTTGAAAACATGAATTTTCGCTCCGCCCTTTGAATGTTGGGTTTGGATTTTATGAAATAAACCTCCCTGAATCCATTCGTTATCACAGATTTTTCGTAACACGTAAGATTAATGAAATAAACCGGGATTTCATTCACAAAATTACGAATTTTCATAAAAATCAAGATTTTCTATTTTGAAAACATGAATTTCAGCTCCGCCCTTTGAATGTTGGGTTTGAATTTTATGAAATGAACCTCCCTGAATCCATTCGTTATCACAGATTTTTCCTAACAAAAAATCTGGATCATCCTGAAAGCTTTTCTCAGATTCGCCTGGTTCCGAATCCAACTCATCAGCACGTCCAGCAATATTTGGAGATATTGGAACTGGCATTGCTTCGGAGTGCAATGTTGGCCTTGATGGGTATTCGATTTTATGCTTCAAAGCTTTGGAAAATCCATGAATTTTTGTCAAACAAAAGTAACAATCGCTCATGTGATTGGTTGGATTAGTCCACACCATAGGTTTGGCAAAAGGTAAGCCTTTGTGCGTACCTTTCATCCAACCAAGCAATGTTCGGTAGCATGAGCAACAGGAGTATGTTGGAACCCATGGAAACTCACGATTTGGAAGCTCCTTGTCAAAATACAGCTGATATGCTGTCTCCAACAAAGGTGTAAACCCCTTTCTCTGTTCCTTCAATATCACGTCTCCACAAATGCAACAAAATTTTTGCGGATCGTTCAGACAAATTCGCGACATTTTTACAAAAATAAAAAAACGCGTCCGTAACACTCAAATAGCTAGCTTTGAATGAATAAAAAATGATTGTGCAAGGCTGAAGAGAGTCAACATGAGCATTAATTGACGCCAAAGCAAGACAGCAATAATGACACAAATTTTGTGCCGCAAATACGCCAATAGACCTTTTCGACATTTAATCGTCTTTCTTTGTCTAACATGCGGGGATTAATGCACGGTTTGGTTTCCCACAACTTCGTTGACTTCTCACTCGCACTGCTTCGATTCAAATCTTGCAGTAGTGTGCGCAAATTAAACGTCAAAAAGCTCTATAAAATGCCGCATTAAGCTACGTGCTTGAGGATTCTTGCTTTCTTTTTTAACATATCTTTTCCTTATTCTCTCGAGCAATAGTGACTAACACAGAGTCTTTTGTCTCTGTCTATTCTTTTGTTTTTTGAGTGTTTGCGTGTTTTAATGCTGTCTTGCTCACTCCTATCCTAACTTAAAAATACGGCACTGCTGAATAGAGTATTTAATGAGGCGTTTCTGAAGGGCTCTGTGCAGCTGACTTTTGAATTAATGAATGAACTTTGAAGGTCTTCAGTTCCCAAACTGCTGTAAGAAGCAACATCAATATACTCAATATACTCAAAGAGGCACAGCTAAAGGGATCGTTCATAAATTACGTTATGCTTTGAGAGGGGGAGGGGGGGGGGGGGTTTAAAAAGTGACGATGCATACAAAATTTTTTTCAAAAATCCATACAAAAAATGTGATAAAGAAAGGAGGGGGTTAAAAATCTGTATTTTTGAGCGACGTAATTAATGGACGGGTCTTGATTTTCATGAAAACTCGTAATTTTGTGAATGTAAACCCGGTTTTTACATCAACCTTACGTGTTACGAAAAATCCGTGTTCACGAATGAATTCAGGGAGGTCCATTTCATAAAATCCAAGCCCAACATTCAAAGGGTGGAGCTGAAATTCATGTTTTCAAAATAGAAAATCTTGATTTTTATGAAAATTCGTAATTTTGTGAATGAAATCCCGGTTTATTTCATCAATCTTACGTGTTACGAAAAATCTGTGTTCACGAATGGATTCAGGGAGGTCCATTCCATAAAATCCAAGTCCAACTTGCAAAGGGCAGAGCCAATATTCTGGTTGTTGCTTAGGTAGATCATATTACTACGGAAGTACGTGTTTTTGTGAGTTTAAATCACATTTTTCTCAAAAACTGGACGTGTTACAGCATTTCTGAGCCCATATTTGGATTCAGCGTAGCAAAATCTATAAAATCCAACCAGAAATGCCGACGGGAGCGAAAAAAGTTCCGATTTTGCCGACTAGTGTTCCACGGCAGCGTGGGTGGCATCATTATTCGCTGGTTTCCCCATAAACATATACGGTT